>QVNV01014941.1:27500-36173 GCA_014825455.1 Pseudomyrmex pallidus | reverse complement strand
TGGTTTAGAACTTTTCGACTCAGAATAACCCCTTCTACCTGTCTACGAGCGGTGAGACGGACTTTCTGGGACACCCTGTATATATATTATATATATTCATATATATACATACATATAATTTATATGTATTTATATATATAAGATACGGTAAATGCATAATAAATTAATTGTTAATATCGTTATTAAACCTATACATCTTTACGATGCATCGTTAATAACTAGTGATATGTACTCGTTTTGAACTATAGCGTTAGTTTGATGCGATCCTGAGGTGGTTGCGCGTGGTCGCTTTCCAATAGATCGAGAAACGATCGGGAAACTCGCACGTATATAAAAAATTTACGAGAGAAAATTAAAATTTATAATTTAATTACTGAATACACAACACAAGTGCAAAGTACAAAGCTCTGTTGTATTCGTACATGTAAAATAATCAGGCTCCGCATTTTCGACCGGACCCGCCGGCTCTTTCTTCTGCTGTTTCCCCTTTTGCAATCCCGTCCCGCGCGCGTGCAAATTCCGCGCCCCTGTATAGCCAGCCTGGCGTCGCGCCGTTTCCGTGTTTTATCAAATCAACTCCCGGCCGATTAGGCGAGCGATTTTTACCGGGTCACCGCACAAAAGGCTTTTGTATTCCACCGGAGGCTACTCTCTCGGGGAAAACGCGGGCTGCGCCAGACGGGCATGGCCACGAAATGGCCTGGTCTTGTCCCAGTCGACGTTTCCTCTTCTCCTGTGGTTGGTTTTTTTTCCTCTTCCCCATCCTCCGGAATGACCTTTTTTGTCATGTGCACGAGCGACCCACAGCCGACCGATATTTCCGCGTGTATTAATTCACGCTTTTCACGGAGAACTGCTTTTCACGGAACGGTCTTGTTTTTTTTTTTTTTTTTTTTTTTTTTTTTTTTTTTGTACGTTACATAAAACGCGCGATTTCCTGTCCGCGCGTTTTAATTTTAAATGCGAAAATGCTCCGAAAATGCTCCAAACGGGATTCTTTTTATCCCCGCTGAATGATTCCCGATACATAAAAACTATTCATCGTCGAATGAATATGAAAAGCGCGGCTATCGCGCGGTATTACCGTGTATATACCCCTACACGTGTTCCGCGTACGCACAGCATCCGGTTTACGAGGTTCACGTCGCCGTGCATTCGTGCGGGGCTTGTGTGATCAAGCGTTTTAAAAATTTCAGCCGCTGGCTACTCGTGTACAAATACGGATAATCGTATTTTCTCTCCCCCTTCTAAAAAAAAAAAAAAAACAAACAAAACAACTTGCATGCGATGAGTGTGCATCTCGCTGCGTGTGGTTTGCAATTCGCGCGATCGCTCCTCGATCATGTTGTTCTCCCACTCTGCACGCGCACCTCGCTTTTTTTTGTGATATAATTTTTTTTTTTTTTTCGCTTAATCCGGCGCACGTGTCGAGAAACGACATCGTGTCACACCGTACAGGCAATTGTTGATATGTATCGTTTTTTTTTTGTTTTTTGTTTTCAGCGTGGCTTATTGCTTAAACGTAACAGCTACGACTTCATTTTAGTTCTAGTACCTTAAATCTAGTTTCTTCTTCTTCTTTTTCTTTTTTTTCTTCTTACGCCTGCACCAGCGGCGCGCAAACTCGCTTTTGTGTAAAGTATCTCGGAATAAATATCTCAGAAATCACACACGCAATCGATCTAAAGAAACTATAGAGAGTTTCAAACAAAAGCGAGCGGGATGAAATAAAAGAGAGAGAGACAAAATCCTCGAGTTTTTTCGCGGTATCGATTATCTTTCTTATTTACTCCGAAAAGAAAAAAAAAGATAAAGGGTGCTGGCCCCAGTTATCGCACTTAAGCAGTTCGACTGATTATATTGAACTAATCGTTTCTTATTCTCGCGCTTTGAAAATTTTACTGTTTATAAAAATAGATATTGCACAGTGACGTGGTGTGGTGGCAGGATATAGTAAAACTGAATCTTGTAAAAAAAAAAAAAAAAAAGAAAAAACCGAAATATCACACACGCGCGTGATACGCATACGTTAAGTTGCGACCATTATCCGAGAGAGAAGATAATTCTCTTCTATATAAAATAACATCCTCTGAAATTTTTAATATATTTTGTATATGTTTTGTGTGTCAAGTAAAGATGCAGAGTGTGACTATTTTTATTTTTTGTTTTTTTTTTTTTTTATAGAACATCGTCTCTCTTAACTTAACTCTATATTTATACATTTCAGAAACAATAACAATTATAGTCCTGGTCTACTCACCGAGAGTTGCATCGCGCATCAGTTTGTGCACCTCTGATATGTATTTTTTTTTGTTGGTTTTTGTTTTTTGACATTCCTCCCTCGCGCACAAAAACAAGATATCAGATACTTTATCATTCGACAGAGTCGTAGAAAGAAACCTTTTTCCTTCTTGTCGTCGTTTCAATAAAATATCCGATATCCCGACGACGACGACGACGACGACGACGACGACGCCGATCGCGCTCGCCACATTGTTTCGCGATACGAAAAACGGAATCGCATGCAAGCGCGCGCACACACAAATTATTTCTCCCGCCCATTTGTTTTTGATCGAGGGAATTTCCTCGGAGGATCACTATGCGCGTCTCTCGAACCCCATCGCGCATGTAGATAACTGCAGTCTGTACATTACATGCGGAGAGAAAACTAACGATCGCGCTCGAAAATATCGAGAGACATTCGAATTGTAAGCGCTACTGAAAAAAACAAAATAGTTTTAACGTTTTTTTATGTGTTAAAATTTACGAGACATCTTTTATCGCCGAAAAATCTTTGCTGTGCGAAAACGCGACTTGCAGACTTTTAATTAGAAGCCGACATTACCCGCGTATAAATTCGAAATTAATATCTCAGGCTTGATTTAACTTCGGTCTTAATTAAGACGGAATGATATTCGTGACTTGCAAGAGCTTAAAAACGTAAAGTTCTCGCACCGAGATGTGTGTGCGGTCAAAATTAATTAAATGTACGGAGCACGGCCGGCCGAAGATGGTCGGAAAAGTAAAGGAGCACGTATATACGTAGGACAGAAAGCTGAAAATTGGAAGAAAAGTCGGAACCTATGTCTGTGAGAGACTCATCGAGCGACTCTTGCGCCCCGGGGCAACGCGACGCCGCCGACTTCGTCTTTTAAATAAATCAGTGCTCTTTCCCCCGGGGAGTGCGCGATACAGACGGTGAAGATGAAGAGAAAAAGAAAAAGGATGAGTACACGAACAGAGAGAGGATGGGATGGAGACGCGCTCTCTCGTCGAGATATCCCGCGGTGGTGGTGGAGAGTCTACTTCGCCGTTGACTCGCGAAAGCCGATAAGAAGTAAACGGAAAGCAAGCGCGAGTTGCAGCACGCCCGTTGTATACATTGTATCCCTAAATCCACCACACGCCTCACCTCCATTCATGGTTCACACACACGTTTTTCCCCCAGCGAATTTTCTTTCTCCGTTCGAGAGACTCGCGCGCCGCATGTATCTTTTGTACTTTTCGCCCCGGACCACCCCGCGTCTACTGCTAACTTTTTCATATCGTGTTATCGAGTGTGTTTTCGAGATTTGCAAATTCCAATCCTCGTGCGATCGTCGAGAGGGACATGTTTATCGAAAAAAGAGCTTGTACTCTGTATTTGTCGATTTATCAACTGTCCCAGATTAATAATTACTTTTACATTGTGTGTGCGCGCAAAGAGTGAATTGTTGTTAATAAATTTAAATTTTCACACAACACACAATATGAGAGAAATACTCCACTTTTGTGAAATTTATATTTTTGGTAATTCAATTTGAATGAATTCAATTTATCTGCCGAAATTTACCGCGGGGGAAACAGTTTCTTTATGCGCGATTTCGCGGAATTATCATATATATTCGATAACGAGATTTGCGCGAAGCGCGAATGTGGCGAGCGCGACGCGCAAAGGAACGACTCGTGTGATTCCTCGACGATCCCGCATACAGATCCAAAGGATTCGATATAATTCGAGAGTCAATGATCCGAGGATCCGTTCGAACGCAAAATTCGAACGATTTCCAGGATCGTTGAGCGTTTTTCTTTTTTTTTTTTTTTTTTTTTTTTATTTTAACGACTAGTGCGACGAGCACAAGAGCGCATCTCAAAAAGGATACGCTCCGCATGCATCCCTCCGTTTTTTAACACACTCGTTCACGTTTCTTTGGTTTCTTTCTCGTTGCACCCTCTGCAAACTCTACCCTCCCCCGTTTCATGTGATAGATTCCACAAGGCGGTTGTGTGCGTCAATTTTCTCGCAAGATTGTTGCAAAAACATGGACTTACTTCGCAACTTTATCTCTTTAGAAAACTTTACATTATCAGAAACTCGATATAGATTCGCTATCTCCGATAACAACTTCGCGGTGTATTTTTCTTTCGAGAGATGTAAAGTTTCCGCGAGATACGTGTATCTCGAAAGTTTGTTATATTTGCTGGAAACGACGAGCTTTATGTAATTACAAGTGTTTGTACAGAGGATAAAGATAAGCTTTCTCTTTCTCGCTCTCTTTCTTTTTGCAAAAATAAAAAAACAAACTTGTATACGCACTTGTGTGCTCGTAGAAAGCGATTTCCCCCCCGAAGATACTATAGCAAGGATCGTATGTATGTTCGACGACAATTACGAAGGTCAACGAAACAACCGAGGGAGAAATGGGGTGAGAAACGATCGTTCGAGCAAAAGCGATTGATGAAGAGGCACGAGCCAAAGACAAACGAAGATCGAGTGACTCTCATCGATTATTCAACGAGGTTGCGAAGATACATACAGCTCGGTATTTCCACGTATTTCGCGCTCGATGTGTAAAGACCATTCCCGCGTCGTGTTCACATCGACGGACTGATTTTACTTTATTTATTTATGCATGTACGTGCGAATTCTCCGCGGTTCAAGGGGAAAACAGCGAAGCGAGAAATTCTGAATTGTAAAGAGCGCCAAAATTGTTTCATTCGCGCGGTAGTTTCAAAAACAAAAATGTATTCTTCAGAGAAAATTGTTAGCAATCACATTTTAGTGCTACAATCAGTTGATTGAAGGCCCGATTCGCGCATTTCGATTGAAAGAGACCGGCCCGGAAAAATCCAAAGATGTGGACTCGAACTCGGGACCTTCCTGCTCGCAGTCCCCGCACTCAGGCTGCGAGATTCGCGGGCCGATAGCAATCCTCCGGGTGTTTCACACGCGGAAATGCTGGGAAACGAGGAATGATTTTCGCGTCCGCTTTTCGCGAAATGTCGAATCGAGTAAGTTCCGGGAGCTTCTAAACTCGCGCTGTACATAAACCAAGTTTGCACCAACAATTAATTAGATTTGCAGGGAGAGAGAGAGAGGGAGAAAGAGAGAGCAACAGCCGTGTGTTTTCACGCTTCTTCGCATTTTGTACATCTTCGTTTTCTCTCGGCCGCCCGACTCCGCTTCGAACTCTGATTTTTGCTCAATCATCGTTTTTATTTATACGTTCCGCGTGCGTAGAAACTCGGAACAAAAAAAAAAAAAAAATATTGCCGCGGGCAAAAACGGTCCTGCTCGACAAAATTCAAACAGCAATTACATCGCATTTTTATAATCAAATAAATAAACAACATCAACTTCAACACTGTGTGTGTGGTGTTTTCGTCCGAAAAAAAAAAAAATTCTTTAACGTTTTTTACAGTAAAAAGTGTTTAGTAGTTTTAGTAGTCCGAAAGCGGGGAAGCGTTAGAGCGGCTAAAATAAATCCCGTTGAACCGGAAAACATTGTAATTTGATGAAGCAACCGTGAATATTGCAATTCAATTCCGCCCATCCGGTTTCGACGTGTAGATACTCCCGTTCGACGTGTAGATTTCGCGTGCATTATTAAGCCGCCATTCAACGAAACTTCTCTTCGGAGAGGGAGAGAGAGAGAAAAGGAAGATAGGAAGTTGATTACCGCGTTATTATTACCCTTCCGGAACTACCCTCGAAGCGAACTCGCCATCCACGCCACCAGTATCGCATAGTAATACGCGATTAAGGAAGGATCGATTCTTGAATTTTATCGCAGCGATGCGCGTTCGTGTAACGCACCTCTAGACAATCGATACACAAATTTCTCCTCCTCCTCTTTTCTCTCTCTCTCTCCCTCGACCCGCATAAATAATAATAACGACAAACTAGGGAGAAGAAAATGACATATTTTCTCTATCTGATTCTCGCCGATGTTAAATCGCATCTTCTCTTCCACAATTTGTTTTTTTTTTTTTTTTTTTTACTCGCTTCACCTCCAAAGTTAGCCCCGCTGTATGTACCGCGCGCGCGCGCGCGTTGGATTATTCCACTTCACGTGAATTACAACATCACAGAAATCCTACGCTCTCGTAATCTCTCGTGTAATTCCTTTATTCGCGCGGCGACTTCTCGGAAGATCGTTAGGCGGACCTCTTCCTTTCTCTGCACCTGCGAAATCTGTGTACGTAGACCACCACGGCTGCTGGCTCTTCTTCTTCTTCTTCTTCTTTCCCGGGACTTTAAGTCCCGGGCGAATGTGGGGATGTCTTTTGCATAAAATGCATATTCATCACACGCGAAAAGAAGAAGAACCTGTCCGCGATTGCGTCGGGCAATTTCGTTGCACGGAGTACGTATCGATTTGACAGGAGAGAACCGAAAGAGATGAAAAAAAACGGAAGAAAAAAATTCCGACAGCCGATTCGTTTTTCTTTTTTAGGTTTTTTTTTCTTTAACGTTCAAGATTAAACATATGTAGATCGCTAAATCGCGATAATCCGAGAAAGAGGGAGAAAGAGAGAGAGAAAGAGAAAGAAAAAAGAGAACCCGCAGGTTTTAGAGAATAGTCGGAACGGATTGATTCGTGTTAGACTCGACGGCGAGTCTTCATAAATGTCTGGTATTTTCGCGTGGGGCGCGCGCCCTAGGGCAAGAAGAAGATACATATTCATTCTCGTCCTGCGCCTCCTCCTCCTGGAAGGGTGCATCCTTAATGGAGACGAAGGGTAGGGAACAAGAGAGATTCCGGCGGAGATCTCCGTGTAGATTTTCACCGGACGTCCGCGTGAATGGCGAGCAGTATCGATCAGCAACAACGACGGACGGGGAGGAGTAGTCATTCGGGCACATTCTGCGCAGGCAGCTGTTTCCGAAAGACCTCAATTCAATTTCTATTTCCAGCGCGATGTCTGTATGTGTGTAGATATATGTGTTACAGATCCGAACGGCGCGGTCCCCGCGTAACAAGTGTATAACATCGCGCTCCAACAACCGAGTTTTGCGGGCTCGCCGGGGTTTCTTGTATCGTTTCATATTTCATTCGAAAGGTGCGGATAAAATGACGTATTTACAGAGAGTTTCTTCGGCGTGGAAAATATTTGTTTGCGCAAGGATGTATCGCGCGAAATGAAAACAAAAAAAAGAAAGCACGACGAAATCCCCGTAGATTGACCGGACATCGAATGGGGAAAAAAAAAGGAAGCGAGGAAAAAAAACGCTCGTTCAAGGGGGCGAAAAGCGAGGCGGCGTTAACGCCACTAAAGTCGGGGTGAATGGCCAAGTGAGAGAGAAAGAAGTATGGCGCAGAGGCCGAGAGAGAGAATATCGTGATCGCGCGATGCGCGTCGGGAAATTAAACTTTTACTCGACTCTCTCCCTCTCTCGTTTTCACGAAAGAGAGAGAGAGAGAGAAAAAGAGATAAAAAGGAACAATATTTATCTTGCAGCGCGCGCTCCGAAGATCATATTTTTCCGCCGCGTAATTTTAACGACGGCCAGCAGATAGATGATTTGGCGGGAGATTTATTAAAGTCACGGTAATTTAATATTCGTTACGAACGGAAGAATTTTCGTTCTCAGGCGGGCTCCCATCTTGCGCTCGGACGTTATTGTAATCGGAAAACGCAATTCGACCTGCGTACAGCAGCGCAAATTATCCGCTTTTTTTTTTGCGAGAGACAAAAAAAACAACTCGAACGTTTTTAACACGTTAATGCGAAACTTCTGCGAAAAATATTGGAGAACGTCTCTTCTCGACCACTTTAAATAACCGTAGACAGCCGGTTATACGTGACCGAAAGCCGTCGCTTCTGAGCTTTACATTGAGCCGCGTTGTGCGCCGTGACTTATCCCGAAAGAAGCTCTGCAGAAAAAGGTTTTCTTCATTGAGTGCAGTGGTCGCGGAAATCGTAACGCGATTCCCCTTTTCTTTTGCACAGTGGTGTATTTTTTTTTTGTTTTTTTGTTTTTTTGTTTTTTTCGCACAGAAAAAGAAGGATATCGAACGCGACATGTGCGTTGTCGCGTGCGATTAAACGAAAGAGACAAAACTGGAAAGAGACGAAATCGCGTGTCACGCGCGCGCACACATAACCGAACGAACACAAACTTCGCCTGGTCATCGAGTCAAGGTGAAATTGAATATTCGTCCGTGAGATTACAGAGCGAGAGACTTCGATGGCGTGACTTTTTCAAATTCGTCCTCGGTCACGCTGCGCGCTTAGCTACCCTACGTCCCCTCTCTCTCTCTCTCTCGTCTCCGATGTGCTACACC
Organism: Pseudomyrmex pallidus; assembly: GCA_014825455.1. NCBI lineage: Eukaryota > Metazoa > Arthropoda > Insecta > Hymenoptera > Formicidae > Pseudomyrmex > Pseudomyrmex pallidus. The sequence continues at coordinate 27,624 of QVNV01014941.1, read as the reverse complement.
TGTGTAATTGAAAATTTGCCCCCCCGCGATATCGTTTCGCTCACCCCGTGTTTCTATTGATCCGAAATTACTCGAGAACCCGAGAAGCGGGGAGGAGGCGGTGAAGGAGGCGGTGTTCTTCATG
>QVNV01014941.1:0-22500 GCA_014825455.1 Pseudomyrmex pallidus | reverse complement strand
TTTTACGGTCCAGCCCCGTCGAGAGTAATAGCGTCGAAACCGAGTCGTTGTCGTAGCACTGGCCGATAATTACGCAGTTGATTGACGTTTACACGAAACACCGTGAATTTGCAACCGACACTCGCAAATTTGTCACGAGTGCGCTCGCGTGACAGACGAACAAAGCGGTTGTCAATGCGGCGCTCGCTAATTTTGTTCGCCATGCGGGCTCAAAAGTTTTATCGATCGTCGCGAATTTAGTGACAATTTCCGCAAGCCGCGCGCGTCAGGATTTCCCAGCTTTTTCTCCTTCTCTGTCTTTCTCCATGTATCTTTTTCTCTTTGCAAACGATAAATCATCGACCCGCATGCTGTCCCGTGAGCGAAAAATAATGGCCGCTCGCGCGCCGAGACGATTAAACTTTAAGCATCACGTGAGATATATCGCACATTAGATATTTAGCCTCAACATCTCCCGCGTGTGTGACGTGCGCATTATCGATAATTAGAATAACCGGCGTGTTAATTTCCTCTCGCGAATGTTGCCGCGCGAGATAGACGCGCGAGCGCTCGTGCAAATTAACATAAACAGAGATTTTTGCATGCTAGAGCAAATTGTTCACGTCCACACGGAAAAGATTATAAAAATATAATGAATCAGCTGTTACACGCGCGCACGTACACACATGCAAACAAATGGTGGGGTGTAACGCGGTCCGGCAAAATTCATCAGCGCATTCAACATAATTACTTAATTTGTCAGAAGAAGCGCGTGATAAAAATTGAAAATAGATGTTCTCGCTTCTACTTTCTCGCCTACTCTCGGTAAATCGCATTTATTAGCGCAGCCTCGACCGAGAGAAAGAGAGAGAGAGAGAAAGAGGAGAGAACGTTTACAACATTAGCGCAACAGGCATGTAAATTACATGTCCTCGCGCGCGGATAAAGGTCTCATGGCGAAAGTTGTTCGCGAGGCGAAACCCGGAGAACGAATCGGAATTCACAAGTGACGAAACTTGTGTAGTCGAGAGCTCTTAAACTCGGAATAGCTAACGAACTTCTGAAACGCAGAGCGAGCGAACGAGCGAGCGGGGGCGAACGACGGCGAGGATAGCGCAGAGGAAAGAGGGAGGGAGAGAGAGAGAGAGAGGAGAGATCGATCTGATATATAAATGATGCAGAAAGGTCGGTACCCCTGAGACAGGGGCGCAATCTAAATTTGATGCTGTTGCATTTTGCATTCCGACGTAATGGCTTCTCTAACGTTTATCGTCCGATACACTTCGAGCCCGTGTTACATCATCAGTTTCGCGAAACTCATCGATCTCTACTCGGCCGTGATCGAGCGCGAAGGTATATACCATAGTGTTTCTCTCTCGTCTCGTTCGTGCTTAATTGCAATTCGCGTCGCAATTAGAGAATTTATCGTGCCATTGCTCTGACGAGATCGTTTTCTTTTTTTTTTTTTTTTCTGTTTCTTTTTATTTTCTGCGCGCTCGAAAAATAAAAACCTCGAAAGCAGTCGTTCCTCGGATGAGAAACTGCTTACTGAACTGCCGTTTCCTTGGAAATTTATCAAAATATGAATTTTTGATAAAATTAGAAAAACAAACTGAAACACATTCTTTGCGTTTTGTAATTTTATTTATTTAAATTAAATTTTTCGAGTGGATTATCGCGGTTTCTTGTTTTCGTAAGTTTTTCAAACGAGCATTCACTCAACGGCGCCTTATCACTGCTGCAACGAAAATATCTCGACTACGTTGCGTCTTTAACGAGATCCTGTTTTCATTTTGGGAAATGCGAGCGAAGCAACATTCGCGTTATAGTCGACTTTTCCTCTCCTCGTTGCACAACGAACGCCATTTGACGCACAAGTTTTCTGACTAAAATTTGCTTTGTGCTGCGGCGCGGCACGGCGGCGGGCAGGCCGAGGTGTTTCCGTGGGAAATACGCGGCCTGTGTTATCCGGACAAATTGCAATTTCCAGAGAGTTGCCTTCCGCGTCGTTGCGCGCTCCTGCGAAACTCTCTCTCGCACACGCTCGTGACTATCAAAACGATCCGCTATTTACTCATTATCACCGTAGCATATCAACATGTAATTATATATATATATGTATCTCGGTCTGGACAAATTTATAAAGCGCCAACGTAATTTTATACACTCCGTCGGACACTGCACAGGTGTGTATATAACTTCGTTCAACCGCGACTACGACGCTGCTAAAAAAAAAAAAAAAAAAAAAAAGAAAAAAATACAGCTAGCGAAAATGATGATCTTCCGTTCCGTTGAAATTGTACGTTATCTCGTGCGCCAGTGTCTGGTGTAATTGGGATGTGGCCGCGGAAAGCAGCAATTTTCTCATTTCACGAGGACAAGCGCGGAAACTTTAATTAACTAATTATGTACATATGGCTAACTATCGTTGCGTCGCGCGGCTTTCGCAAGCTCTCGATTTAATCGAACCCGTCGAGTCGAAGAAGAAATGAAAGACGATATTGTGTTTCAATATGTACTTAAAAAAAAAATGTAAATCTCACACACACACACATATATATTTGTACTTACAAAACATCTATGGGGGATTGAGGAGACCACTCTTGATGAGGCCGCGCCTTGTTGGGCATCTGTGCTCGTTTGTACGCTCACATTGTTGAAGTTTCTGAAACAACCGCAGAGAGAAAAACACCACGTTAATCAAACAGCTTCACGCTTCGCTATCTTTTGAAGTGTCTAAATGTGATTTTTAATTCGATTGAGCAAGTTACGTAATCTCGTAATTATAATTCTCTCGAAGAGAGACGAGAGTGTGTGTTGCAAACAACTATTTGCGTAGTTTTTTTTTTTTTTTTTACGACGGGGACCAAAACGGACCCCGGGACGGTGGTGCTATGGGAAATCAAATGCTTTTCAAGGGATTCCTCGGGTGACCCAGTTGCCCCGAAACTTACATAGCGCGCAAATAGAATCACTCGGTGGAATAGCAACTTTTCTCATTCTAAACTGTCTGTCCATGTGCACCGTCCGAAGCCCTCCCTTATATGCGTGCACGGGATACGCTCCAGATTTGTTTTGCTTTTTTTTTGCTTTTTTTTCCAACCGCGTTTCGAGCTCGGACCGTATAATGCGCAGAATTGCCTGTGCATTATTGCATTATTCCGGTCGTCGATATTAAGGCCGACAACTTTCACGTCGATGGAAAAAATTGAAATGATGTTAATTAAATTTTTTACGTTCCATCCACACGTGTATATAATTTATTATTTTATCTCCAGATCGTTCTCATAAATAAGAAAAATATCGTGTCTCTCAACAATATATACGATTGTCTTTATTTGTATTCAGACTTCTGTGTTTGTTCTTTAGAAAAACACGTGAGGATATAGTGCGCGTGAACACGCACATCCATTCATCCACGACACATCGCGACACGTGTGCCATTACACCCGATGATATATCGCGACGTTGCTGTTGCGCGCTGCTGCTGTCTCGAAGAACGACGATTTGTGCACATTCGGCGCACACACGGGTCGCCTGTTGCGATACCTCGAGAATACAAGGTTCGAAATTGCCGACGACGAGAATAAGGACCTTGCGTCAAACACAACAACGCGCGATATCGAAGATATTCCAATTTCTCTCGACCTTGAACACCATTATTACGAGAACGCGTATCGATCGGAGAGAGAGAGCTGCTCGCTCAGCTGTCGATTTGTTGTTTTCGCTTTAAAATTCGCCTGCCTATTTTCATTTACGTCAGTCTGGCGACCGTCTGACCGTTGCACGAAATAACAAGGACACGCCGCGCGCGCGGCGTCAAGGGATGAATCGATATATCGAATGCACGAACTTCAAGGAAGAGAAAGAGAGAGAGAGAGAGGCGGCTATGATGTAACTCCGTGGCAATTCTTCCGCTTGCGTAACGGTAATGTGTCACGAAACGTCGCGAGAGAAAAAGCGGAATAATACACGGAAGCGTTTTGCACGGCAGCGGAATTATTTTTACAGACATTTTAATTTTATCTATCCCTCCGGCTCTTCAGAGGAGCTCGCAAGAAGAAGAAGATTGTTTTCTTATATTTCTTCTATGTATTATATGTATATATATATATATATATAATATTTCTCTTGTATATGTAATCGCAAATATCCTCGTCAGAGACTAGATAAGAAAATAGCTATGCATGGAAATGTGAAATTAAGAGAAAGAGCTGTTAAAAATTCACAACGTAAAACGTCGTGTTCGTCTTTTGAGAGAGAAATGAGATGGAAAGTTAATTTTTTTCACGAAGCTGACATTTATCCGATGCTTTGTCTCGTCTTGAAACGGTACCCAAGAGAGAAATCGCGTAATATTTGTGTTGTGTTCTCTCTTTGTTATACATATATATATTTCATGTTAGCTCAAATTCATTGTTGCGATAAACGTTTCGCGTCCGACATTTTTAGCATCCTTGTAAAAATAGAAGGATTCTCGTTTACAGTCGCAGTAACTTTTCCGAGTAACGTAGAGAGAAGTACGAGTGATGATTCGAGGAAAAAATGCAAATTCGCGAACGGATCGCATGATTTTTCCCGGACGGCGCGGTGGCGTCTGCGAAGAATCGTTCGAGGGTTACCGCTACTTTAACGACCGCTTTGGAAGTTTTGCCCCGGTCGATGTGTCCGAGGCACGCGAAAACGGTAAAAGTTCGTCCGGCAACACGGCAACGGGCGGCTGCGACCGCAATCGATATTTACTCCCGGAAACTTCCAAGTGTGTCGCGAATTTGATAAATCGGCTGTGCGGGAGGAAGGAAAGTGAGCAAGACCATTTTCCTCGTCGGAGTTCATATGCGAAAGTGCATGATACGTGACAAATAACATTTCTCGTATATACGCGATACCATTCCGGACGTATAATCACTTGCAGAAAAGTGACACAACGTCCAGTCGTACAACCTACCCTGATAACGAGACGTAACTTTTTTTTTTTCTAAGCAAAAATCGAAATATAAGTTGAACGTCGTCGTCGTCGTCGGGACAAGAAAAATCTGGCGAAAAAAACGACGATTTTTAAACAAACGGCCGGAGAGGCTCGCGGGGTCGAACTTAAACTTTCCTTATCGAAGAGTCGAATTATATCCGATGGACCACTGAAAAGACAGGAGGGTGTTCGCCGAGATAAGGCGCCAATTTATCAGCAAAGGAACGCGCGTTCCTATTACAGATAAACGTTATCTTCGCGCCGGGGCTTAGACTTTGTAAACGCGAGAAGGGTTACTGAGTTGAGCGCAAAATTGCGCTTCCTACACGAAAGGCTAAATATAAGGTAAGAGGAGAAATTTTTTTTTCTCGAGAAAGAAAAAATCAATTGTCTTCTTTGTCTTAAATAATTTTTCGTCTGGAAGCTAACGAGGGATTTCTTAAGCAGCTTCTGGAGTCTGCAGCGCACTGTGTCCACTTGTAGTTATATATTCTTCTCTCTCTCTCTCTCTCTCTCTCTCTCTCTCTCTCTCTCTCTCTCGTCTTTTGCTCTTTCTCTTATCACAGATACTCGACACAATTTCCAGATTTCTGTATCGAGCACTCTTCATCGTAACATGTATTTTCTGCTGCAGAAGCAGAGGTCAAACGTATGTCCGCTGCGGGGAAGGGGAGGGGGAAGGGTAAAACCTTGAACTTGTTCCTTTCTAATGTTGGAATTCGATAGATACGCCGCGATTTTGTGTGTGTATGTGTGTACATACACAGACAATATTATATACTTTGGTCGATAAATAAATACGGACATAAATCGAAGTTACATAAAATTCTTATGCATCATTTAATAATACGCGGGGTAGTCGCGATTGTAAATTCTCGATATATATATAACGCGCATTAAAAAAAAAAAAAATTCAGCGAAAAGATTAAATCCGGAGAAACGTGTGCAATTGAAAACACGGATTCTCGAAAAGCGTATTATAGCGTGACGGCCGCCACACAATTCGCGTAATCGATGCTTGCAAACCCGATTATGGTAATTTGCCGGGAGGGGTTTATATAGATAGGGACGCAGAAAGAGCCTTGTACAGATAGACCATCAGGCGCTTTAAAACCTTCGAAAGCGCGCCCGGTGCACAACTAGACGGCGGCCTTTTCAAGGACGAAGACGTGCATTCCGGTTATCTCGCCTCGTTATTCCTTTGACCTTTTCCGCGCTGTGCGCGCATACCAGCCATTTGGTTATTTAGTGTGTATCTTGGCTGGTATAAACAACGTATAAATAACGTCGATATTAAAGACACTCTCTCCTCTCTCTCTGTGGCCATCGAAAGCGATTTTCCCTAACGCGGCGAACGTTACTTTGTGTCGTCGCTTTGTCTTGAACCTGAACATGCAACAATTTATTTTACGTCAAATGAGAAAATGAGATTTTGCACACATACCAGTTTCAACTGTGTGTGTGTGTGTGTGTTTGTGTGCGCACGTGTCGACCTATCGGATGGTCCGTATGATCGATCAACTTCGCGGCGGAATCTCCCGACGTCTCGCCGCAAATTACATAATTATTCATAACACGAACACGCGTTAAAGCATCCGTTATATATTCGATCAGAAAACCGATAATGTTACCGATCGCTGTAAGGAGACTCTCGAGATAATGGATTTTTGCATTTTTAATAAGCGCCGATCACAAACTTTTTTTTTTTTTTTTTTTTTTTTTCGATTACTTATGCATCAGCTTTTATCTCGAGCTACGTCAAATTTACTCGGGTTATTTAATTCTTAATATCGAATTTGTGTGTAATTGAGCTTTCTGAAATAACCGACCGAATCGTTCAAAGAAAATAGGGATTTTTTAAATATTCTCTGGAGTTTAAAATATTTCGGAGATCTTCTTCGGGGGCTAATTTCGTTATTCGAGTCGCGCAAAAGTATCTAAAATAAGATGCACGAAAAAAAAACGGAGATCGGTCGCGCATACTAATGTACCGCCGATGACCCGTATTTGTATGTAAAAACAGCGCAGTCAGCGGCAATGGAGGACGCGCTAATTGTCGGTGGCAGCGAGGAATAAAATCAAGTGTTCGAGGAAATAATTAAAAAAATGCGGTCTAATTATAAAAAAAAAAAAAAAACAGAGTACGTAAAATTTCGCGCTCGCTGAGGAGCGTCGCATTATTCTCTTCTAAATTGCCGGGACGACTTTATCTCCTCGTTCGAGGTCATGGGTCGGAGATCGACTGCACCGTCTAGCGTAGGCCTCTTTGCGGTCTCGCGTTCATTAATCGGTTGCGTAGGAGTAGTCAAGGCATACACGTGAGAGGAGCGCGTGAGCGGAGTATCGTAGGCGTACGGGCGATCGAAGGGGTGGCGAGCGTAGTAATAGTAATAGTAGAAGGGTGGTGGTAGTAGTGGTGGTGGTGGTGGTGGTGGTAGTCGTTGAAGTGGTGGTAGTAGTAGCATCGCGTCCTACTCCTCCGTATCCTGGCTTATTGTCACCAGACTGTCGGAGAGAGAGAAAGAGAGAAAGAGACAGGGAGAGATAAAAGGCGCAGGAGGAGAGAGAGAGAGCGCGTGCGCATTGAGCGCGGCCACTGAGTCAAGGTCTTCGCCGACTCCGGCAATCGACCTGACCTCGCTTTTCTCTCCTTAAAACGAGTAAAAACGGCAATGAGCATTGATCGGCACACGCAATTGCGTGTGTGCAACAGAATGCCCGACGGTAAGCGCAGACCTCTGTCATTTTTCACGCAAGCTGCGCTCGTGACGAGTATATCGCGATGTATCCATTTCCCCTGAACAAGTCCACTCTTATCGGTTTCAGGTGGCCGATCTACTCAACCGCGCTCGTGAGTGCCGATAAGAGACCCGCGGCGCGCGAAAATTACGAGCGTGCGTCGGATGAATGAGTCGCGAGCTCTCGTTTCCCTGCGAGAGACAGTAGTAAAGGTCTCCTATTGATCAGACGCGCGCGCGGCACGCGAGGACGAGCGTGAGCGGCGCTAATTAACCGCGTGTGAGGGAGAGACGACAATTCCACAGCGGTAGATTCTTGTTTTCCTACTGTTGTGTGTGAATGAGTCGCGGTTCGCATTAATAACGTTAAACGTACGTTATCTGCATCGCGCTAAACGATACTTTGCGTGATTTTTTTTCCTCTTCCTTTCCTTAATTTTCTTTCATTAGCCGTGGTCGAAATACTCGCCTCGAGGATCGCTCATTCGCTCGCTACAATCAATATTTGATCACTTGCCCGCAAGCGTACGCTTTATGCCTGCAAGAATTTTCGTATTGCTCCGGCTCTCGTAAAACAAACAATAAAGCGCGAGGCGTGATAGAACGTTGCGCGATTATTCGCGACGGCGCGAGCAGACTCGTTACTTATAAAAAATTCGCGAAACCGCGATATGTAAAATGATTACATTCGCGATCGGGTTTCGCGCGGTTTGTTTCATAAATACTCGCCGGGAACAAAAGAAAGAATATGCGTGCCGCTCGACCGTTTTAATTAATTTCTCGTAATTTTGCAATAAAAAAAAAGAGAAAAAAACCAAAAGCGTGCGCGCGCGCGCGTGGAGAAAACGGAAGTAAATATTCATCGCGGCTAAAAACGAACAAAGTCGCCGGACGTCGCGCGTCCGTTATAGTCCGTTTCAACGTAAATTCATTGGCCGGCCAAGCGAACCGGGCGCGCGTTTATGAATTTATGAATATCGCTAACGGATGAAATCGGGTCAAAAGTTCACATGTCTTTCCAACGCGCCGTACGTACGTATGTGGGCGTAGTAATCCCGTAATCGCGAACGATGCCATCTCGACGCGTGGCTTCCTGTTCAATGTTGAAACGCCTTCTACACGGTAGGAAACGGTATACGATATTTCGCGTGCACGCGCGCGCGCGCGTCTTCTTTTATAATTACATCATGTAGAGAGCCATAGCATTTGCATTATCACAGAAAGCATAAAGAGTTTTACGAATATAACAAAATAATTCCTCTAAAGTTACAGAAATTATGACATAAAACGCTGTTGTGTATTTACAAACGTGTACGCGAAGTGAAACGGTTTTTCCCCGACGATCACAGTTATATTATGGTAAAAGCTAAAGGCATCACCGAAAAGCTTTGATTGTTGCAAGCAGCACGACAAACAAATTGTTAAAATTGGTTCGCTCGATCCACACCGTTATTGGTCTTTGGCACGGATGAACCGTCTATATTCCGCTACGCTCGATGCGCTCGACAGAAGTTAATGCGCGGGGCCACAAGTCAGGGGTCGCGGTTCATAATCTTCCGAGCATCTCCTCGCGCCGTGGTGCATTACGCCCGGTACATTACGGCGCGATAAAACGTTAATATCAACCGCGAGGCTTTCGCCTCGGTTCGTGACCCGAGCAAACGAGCGGGACATGCCCGCGCGTCGTCGGTTTCGTTTCGTTTCGCCATTCCTCGTACTTTCGTTCGCGTACTACGTGTCGCGTTAACGGATATCGCGGTAGGTATACACGTCCGTAATTGAATCGCCGCGAAGCAAAATCGAGTTGGAAGCCGGAAGACCGCAAGAAGAGGGTCTGGGTTTGTTTCGATTCCGCTTCAAGGAAAACGAACTTTATCGCTTCTTCTTTTTCCTTGTGTATCGATAAAACACGCATCGTTAGGTTTTTCTTTTTTTGTTATCGCGTCTTGCGGTCGAATGACAAGAACGCGCGGAAAAATTCTCTCGTGTAAGATACCTCGTTGCAATGACCAAATAATTATTAGATATAATAAAAATGTAAATTGTTAGAATTGTTTCTCAAATAAAAATGTCCGGGCCATACATCCGGGTCTTCACGCGAACAATTTTTTGCTCGCGATATAATAAAACCAGAACATATATAATTTTCGCTTTCTTCTCATGCGCGTAATCCATCGATCGTCGAAATTTCAAAGGCGCTGTAAAGAAACACGACGCGCGCACATCTCCCGTAAATTAACGATATTCGTCCCATTTCTGATTTCGAGGATTAGATGTGAAAATTGCGCACGGAGAAAACGCAATTTTTCCGCTCGCTATATTTAGAAATATTGCTTCTCATATTTCTTCCCGAACCATAACGTTAGCGTTATTCAGAACTCTTACATATGTAACCGAAGCTTCATGATTTCAGACTCGCGCGTGACCGAGTCAGCTGAACATCACACACACACACACGCTTTGTGCGAACTTTTGTTACACTCACGTAGGGTTTCACGTAGTGGAAAGGTACCCACTCGACCCCGCGCGCTCGCAAATACAGTCTCGTACCGATAGCACCTGTGCGAGGGACTCATTTTACCGTCAGTTTCACACACGAGGAGAATGCAATGGGAAAGAGGAGGAAAATAAGACGAGATCGATGCGAAAGAGAGAACTTCTCGCCTCAAAACTCTTTTCGGAGAATGAGACGGAGCGGAATATTTTCTAAAATGTCCGGCCAATGCGTTTTCGTTTTCTCTTTTTGGCCGCGATGCGTTTATTTTTCATCAATATAATTAATAGAATATTTTCTATATACACTCTCTTCGGTAAAGTCAGCCGAAAGAAATGTCACAATTTTCGAGAAACTTTTACTGTACAGTGCCTTCTGCTGTCCGCGAGTATAAGAGCAATACTTTCAAAAAGCAGACATATTACGCGAGATATATAATTAAATTAATACTGCGAAACGAGAAGTTTGGATATCTTTGATAAAGCAAACTACTACTTTAGTACTTCGTACAGTAGTACAAGTTTATCGCGAAACTTCTTCGTGTAAGCAACGATAGCGCGAATGAAGATGCATGTTTCACGAAGGTAAACACAATTATCTTGTCGTTATCATCGGCCGCTTGATATTATCCACGCGGGGTTAAGGGGGGTGAAAGAAAAGAGGGAGGGGAAATTAAGTTAATTACCAGAGAGTGCTTGCGACCTCTCGTAACGACAAAAATACGCGAAAGTAATGCCGCTTTAAAAAGTGAGTTAATACTTTAACAATTGCGAAAAGTTTGGCGCGAAGGTTCGAAGGGTGAAAGAAAGGGAAGAGAGAGAGAGAGAGGAGAGGAGATAGTCCTTACTTGACGTAGTTGTGCTTTAATCCATTCAGCCACCGGTTTAACTTTTTCCCGGCCATTTTGCAACTTACTCATTAATGGCGTTTCCGCGTGGAAATCTACTCACTGCGAGAATGACTCGCACAGACAGGGGCCCATATAATATATACTATATAAGAATACTTCGTTCCCTTAGCCTCGCGCGCTGCGAAAATGAGACGTCAATCAAAGCGCCATTGAAGTCTAAACGAGATGAAATTTAAAAATCGTTCCCCCTCTTTGTTATATATATAAAATATTTTTTATTAATAATAAATAATATGTACATTTTCCATTTGGTTGACACAGCCGCGGCGCAATAATTCATTCATGCAAACTAATTGCGAAGGATTATTACATTACAGTCAATTAAAACGCCATTGAAATTGCCTAAAGGCTGAATGAATTGCAACATTTATATATACATATGTCTACACACATATATTTTCCTTTGTTAAATATTTCGTTAAATAATATTGCAATATGTGTGTATTATTTGTTCTCTATTATGTATCCGTATGTTTGTATAGTAATAACGTGAATAATATTCGCAACTCACTCGACTATAATTGCGAGAGAATTATTGGTCTATCAAATAAATATCATATCGAAATTGCCCGAAGACTGATTGCGAATTAACGAGTCGTCGTTCGCGCTGTTTTCTTTTCTCTTTCTGAATTTTTTTTTTTTTTCTACACATTATAAGATCTAATTTTTCTTTAATGTACCTTAATTTGATATATTTGTGTTTTTCCTTTAAAAAAAAAAAAAAAACATCTCCGATGCTATGTATTTTATGTAATTAAACGAGCGCGCACAAGTCGTGCGGATTATATAAAAGCGTGGGTGGACTTCCCGGTTGCAAAACACGTATCTAGTTAGACAATCTCGTGGGTGGCGCACAATTCGAGGTAAAAAAAAATAAAAATACAACAACACCACAACCAACACGGATAACTGCGATGAGGGTCAACCCGATAGGGTAAACGAAACCACCCACGAATCACTCTCGATCCGCTTTATCGAAGCAATTACAACTACGGGCAAAGTAGTAAACGGGAGAAGCGGCGATATTTCCCCGAAAACGCGTTTTCCGTCATGCGATCGAGTAGTTAGCGCGTGTCTCTCTCTCTCTATCTTTATCTGTTAACTTCATAGCGCCGCTCTCTAATTCGATTTCACGCGTTCCTCGCCCTTTTTACAAAGAAACGCATCGATGTGTCACGCACTTCCCGCGCCCACGTTGAGATTCTAAACGCCCCCGCGAGCAACAACTTTTGCGGCTGCTCTTCCGACTGGAATCGATGGCAATCGTTAACTTTACCTTCTCACACGCGCAATTAACGTATAACTAATCGAGAGAGAGAGAGAGTTAAAACTTTTTTGTCTCGCGTAAAAGTGTATGTATTTCCGCACAGAAGAGAAGAGAGCGTTTTTTTGTTTTACAGAAGCGCGGGTAAAAAAAAGACGCTCGAGACGTGTTCGCGAACCATTTGGCTCTTGAAAAAAAAATTATGCAATAATGCTTTTCTTATTTCACAAGTGTTCCGCGAGTTTCTCCGCGGCGTTTTTACGTTCGCGGATCCCGAGAGCTCGCGCTACTAAAATATTCATGAGCGAGACCCGCTTCTTCTTAAACATCTGGAGGAAAAAAAAAACAGTAATGTTGTTCCGCATTTAGCAATTATTCAATTGCTCGTCCCCCGGCAGCGACAAATTAAATAAAACGCCGGACGGAAACCTGCAGAACCGGCTTGATTTAAATAATCTTATTACAAAATCGCACGATTGGCGGATCTCTCTCTCTCTCTATATATAATCTATAAAATACCTGTCTGTTTGCTTACGTCTGTACGCACTCGATGCGAATGTTAGAGTAAAAGAAGAAAAAAATATCTTTGCTCGCAGTAATTTCTTCGCTTTCGAAAAGTACAAGCGCGATATAATCTGAAATTAGATCGGCTTTATTCGCTTTCCGCCTATTGTACCTTGCGCTCTCTCCGTTTTTCGCTAAGGAGATAGACCGAAATGCTGCTCTCGATATCGTATCATGGAGTCTCCTTTATCCTCGAAAATGCCGACGTATCCAATAGACGACGAGAGAGCTACGGTGAATTTCCTCGGAAACTGTCCCGGAGCGAACCTATTTTTCCTACGCCTCGCTTGTTTAAGCTCCTTCTTTAGATAGTCGTCGCAATTTTTCTACGATTGTTCCCTTGTTTTTCGCAAAGAAAATTTCATCGTTCGTTCGTTCGCTCGTTCGAGCAAAAGCTAATCGTTCGCGCTCGAGCAAATATCACAAACACAACGCGGCTTTACAGCTTCAACCATGTAACCAAACCTCATTATAATGCAATTTCCGTTTCCAAAATCTGTGCCAAGGCTCAGCCAGGAAATTATTGTTGCTTATAGTTGTACTTGTAACGAAATATCGATTTGCGATATCGTGTTTCAAAAATTACACATCAGAACGTTTTCGAAATGTAGTTTTTTTCTTAAGTACGAAACTTTCTCTTTGTGTACTTTTTTTATTCTCTCTCTCAGAAACATTTTTAGAGCATTTACTAAATTGCGTAAATAGTGTTCGAAGTTACTCGAGAAAGAGAGCGAGGAGTCGTAACCAAACGTTTTTATGCACTAAAGTAAAATAAAATCACACAGGAAGAGAAAATGCTCGATGGCTGACATTTGCAGAGATTCGTAAAACGCTACGATCTTAGAACTATTCCACAACACAATTTATAAATAATTCTTCTCTCTCTCTTTCTCTGTCTCTGTGACGATAATTACCAGACGAAAGCGTCGTGTCGACGGAAGAAAATCAGTTATTTCGCGCGCCTCACGGAGATTCGAATCGATACCTGGGTTGCTGCATCGCAACTCATCCTCTATATGTGCGAACTCTCTGAATAATTCCTCGAGATACACGTATCACGTGAGATGAGAGATTCGCTCGTCTTTCTCGCCTGTTTTCCCGGATCGGAATCGCGGAAACGCAACAGGACGACGTGTTTACGTCGAAAAGATCTTTTTTTTTTTTTCAAGTGGCAGAGAAAATATATCGGTCAAATTATTAATCATACCGTTGTTCGTCATTGCGCGATTGTTCGTTACTCCCGGACATGTTACCCCAAGCTAGGTTTACGTGTCAATTAAACCAATCGTTTTCACGAGTCCGCAATTCCCTCGCGAGAAATACATTTGCATCAATTTCGCGAAGTTATTAATATACAAGAGAGTTGTTGCGATTATTATGAATGATTTGAAAAAGGATTACCTTCGTATATACATATTGTGAATAAATAACGTCTCATCGTGTAATTGAAGAATAAATTATTGACGAGTACGAGATAACTGTTGAACACTCACTTCTCTCTGGGTTTCGCTCGGCTACTTCGCGAATCGGCGGGTACCGGCGGGATGGATGAAGGTTTAAATCCCATACATGGCGACGACGACAACGTGTGCGGCCGTGAGAGCGACACACGTCGATCAATTCTGCAACAGAACGAAAATTTGCGTCATTAAATTTGCATTTAACGTACGCCACCGGTCGAATTCGGAATCGTTGATCGCAAGTAAATATGTGTATGAATACGCGAGCGGTGAAAATCCAACGTGCAAACACACCGAACCCTTGTAAGATGTATGAATTAATTAATTAGAGGTACAATGAGAACATGGGGGCGATAGTGTACACAATGGCGACGCGGCGCGCGTTTAATCTGTACACCGCGGTCTCGCATTGTGTCGATCGGACGATGTCGATCATTTCGGGTTTTCGAAATGAGAGATTGTGCGCGGGATAAGCGCTCAGTTTCAATTTCGCGCGATCGCCTTTCGTGGATAGTCAGTCGGTAGGAATCTGATCTCGGAGATAAGTGAAATTCGATGATCGAGAAAGTTTGGCGCTACATGCAGTGTACAATATATTCGCGCGAATATTACACGGCGCATCAATCAACACTCCGGTTGTTTAGAAACCTGTTCAAAACTCAAAACCGAGTTCAAATTAATCAAGTTGAAATGGGATACACGGATGTGTCTATCGTTTAGTTCCCTCTAATGATCCGAGATGCGCGCGTACGTGTTTGCAGCTGTTTCGAATATTATTTTGTGTCGATTTTTTTTGGAGACGAGAACATTATTGCGGTTAAAAAATCGTGTTCGAGTCGAAACACTTAATCGATTTGTTTCGGAGGAAGAAACGTGCGTGTCGGGTGTGTGCCACACAACTGACAGTTTCGCATCTTTGCGTTTCAAGAGAGAAATTCGCACCGCGTCTGCATCGTTATTTCAGGGCGAGGGGGTTTCAATTAGAATCGAATAAAAACACTACGAACGTGCGCACATTCTTCGTCCCGCTTTAGAGAGAAGACTAACTCAGAGAAAAACGCTTCCCGAGAGAGAAAGAGAGCGTTACTTGAATTGACTTTCGATGAGAATACGAGGGGCGCGATTTCCTTTTTTTTTTTGTTCTCGCGCGAATATTTCAGTGAAACAAGATACACAAACACGCGCGGGATTGGAAATTTTTCAAGTCGAGTTAAAATAAAAGAAAAATATCGATATATCTCGCGCGGTTCCCCGCCGGAGATCTGACTTTTCGAGCTGCATCGGATTCTTTTCTTCTTAACTTTGGGAAGTTCGGCTTCCTCCCTTCATCCTCTCCCTCCGCCTCAGCTTCTTAAATTTACCAGAACTTTGGAAGTATTTAAGCGAAGAAATATAAGCGTCGGGGAAAAAGCGAGGAAGAAAGAAGTCTTCTCGTCTTGTCCGGACGTTTCTTTTTCGCGTGCGCGCACGGAAAACGTTCTTACAATTTCCAAGTCGTCCCCGTTCGCGGCTTCGAGTCACGGCACGAGGAAAAACATTTTCCGAGCAAATTGGAACGGGGATAGCTCAACGCCCGGCGGTGAGATGAAGGAACGGCGGCAAGTCTAGCGAAAAGCTACCGAAGATTTCTCCGCCCGAAACGAATTTCCGGAACGGCATCACCGCGCGCGCCGCTGTTTCGCAAATTATCTGATTTTTCATCAATCTTGGCTCGATTCGCTTTTTTTTTTTTTTTTGAATAAACGTTATCGTACATGTATAACAATCTACCTTACATCTAGAATTTTTTTATTAACAGTTACTTTAATTATGTCACAAAGAATCGAATTTAATTTTTAATTAATCGAATTTTCATTTAGTTTCAAAGCAAAATAACAGATATAAACGCAAACAGCGGATCGCGAATTAGCATAAACACCGCGCAATCGGCTCGTAACTCATCCAAGAGTGACCCGGGTGTGATCGTGTTCCGGTTTCGCTCTCGCGCCGTTATCCTTGGACACCGCAACTAATTAATGAAGCTACGATTAATGCGTAATCGCTCGGACTCGGCCGATTGAAAATTAATGGCCTCAATCGTTGTCACGCGAATTAATTGCAAACTGGCGTTGTCCGCGTCACAGCGGACGAAATTGTTATATCGAGCGTTGCATCGGAAATTTATATGCGCGCGTAAATCGACACACAACAGCTCTTTTCGCCCGTTGATAAGAATATCGAACCCGGTATCGGTCGTGTTGCAAAGACAGAAAAGACAATGGGATACAAGTGGTTTGAAATTCCAGGGACGCAAATTTTATCGCATCCGATGGATGATGCTATATATGCATCAACTACGCTCTAACGTCGTTAGCTCCCCGCGATATTTATCGAAACTCGTGACACAGCTGACACAAGTGGTGCTACCACATGCTCTCTCTCTCTCTTTTGAAGAATAAAGAAAAATATGAAATATGTTTCTTCTTGTATATATACTCGGTATAGAATGAAAAACGATGGTTTTTCCGCGCGGTTTCTTTTGTGTGTGCGTGTGCGTGTGTATATCATGTAACGCGTAATGCTGTTATAAACACATTTGCGCTTCCGAGAAAAAACGCACGGACGTAGAGAGAGAGAGAATCAACGCGCGAAACAGTTTTCTCTCGCGAATGGAAGGAAATTTCACGTCGTGAAATAAATAAAAAATACCACGAGATACGCGCGCGTCTCTCTCGTTTATATTTGCGCGCGAATCCGTCCGATATTATTATATTATTTACGGTTCCGATGAATGACGTTGAGACCGCGGCGTGCCGCCGCGGCAAAAGGTAAATAGAAAAAATACGAGAGGTAGCGTGCGGTGCATTGTCGCATAGCGAAACGCGACGTTATTTATAATACCGCCGCGAAAACTTCGCTTTCGTGAATCGACTCTGATAAATAATGCAAGTAACACGTCAACCAAGCGAGCGTAATCGCATAATTATTGCATGGCCCGCGCGCGGACACTATAATAAGACATCTCTCCGATCTCGCGACACGCGACCCCCGCGAGAACAGCTGAGTCACACTTTTTGCACTTCTTCGTGCAAAATCGCATGATTTTTGCGTGCACGCCCGACAACGACAAAGTCGTGCACGCGACTTCGACCGAGAAGTCGGTTTCTTTCCGCTCTTGTTTCTTAGGGAGCCCGTTTCTGGAGCGCCCTACATAAAAGGAAAAAGCTCGTATCGATGTCTCATTTTTTTTTGTTTTTTTTTTCGCCCATATCACATTTCAAGTAGCTCTCGAAATCGTACGTATATGAATATGTGAGGGTTCGGTTTGGGGGGAGGGGAGAAAAAAAATAAAAGGGAAAAGTGACATATGAGACGAACGAAATTGGGGTCGAACATCAGCCGCAGACGAGTTAGGAACGAACGACACCCACCCATCGTCGTCGTCGTCGTCGTCGTGAAACAAACCCTTCGCTCGCTTGCACTTTTGCGTTATCACAACGCCGAGAAAGAGAGAAAGAGAGAGCTTTTTCGAAGAGAGGTCTTCGCGGCGCGTGTGCCGCGGGGCAGTTTTCCTTCCGACGCGCGAGAGAAGATATCACGTAATATTTTACCTACAAATCCCACCCGTGCTCTGATGTTTCACCATAACCGAGCTTTTTCCCCTTTACGAGGCAATGATTCCGCTCGTTCGCGCACACAGACACGTTCGCCCACACCTCCGACCGATTTTTCTCTTCCCACGTCCGGTTCTTCTCAGCCGATTGTCTTGCGACGTAGCGCGCGCACGCGCGCAAGATATCGGGGGAGAGTTAATGGATTAGATAAAGAGGAAACGCAGCATCATCTCCCCCCGCTGCTCTCGTCGCGCGTTTTATCCAATTGTTCATCTCGCGAGTCCTCAAGCGCGTGACCTGCGCGCGAAGAAAC
Source organism: Pseudomyrmex pallidus (assembly GCA_014825455.1). Classification (NCBI taxonomy): domain Eukaryota; kingdom Metazoa; phylum Arthropoda; class Insecta; order Hymenoptera; family Formicidae; genus Pseudomyrmex; species Pseudomyrmex pallidus. The sequence continues at coordinate 4,216 of QVNV01014941.1, read as the reverse complement.
ATCCGCGCACTTGTCTACGAATGTCATTTGCGACGCTTCGAGTTCCGGCCGGAAAATAGAACTCGACGTGTAAGAGGTTTTCGTCTGCGTAGTCGCAAGAACGCAGGTTGCAGAAAATCCGACTCGTTCAATGTGATTATTCGATTTTCTGCGAGCTGCGTCGTTTTGCGACTTATTTGCGACTTGGGGCTTTTGCGTACTACGAATGAGCGAGCATTGTGAAAGGGTTGAAAAGCGGTAAACGCGCGGTTGTCATCGAGCGATCGACGCAAAACTACTTTTCGCTGCTAATTGACGACAAACCTCGGAACGACGTTGCTAAAATATACTCGCGCAAGTTAGGCTGATAAAGACCACCCATTACACAATGGGAGACAAATTGCTTGGCGCGGTGGTGTGTCTGAATTATTCGTCATGTACCTCTTCAACGTTGGAGCTCGTTGCGAATTATGTACGCTTTCAGAATATCTACGAAATGGCGAAGGCTTAATAAGGCGCCCATCGCGCGCTCCTCTCTAAAATGTGCGTTCCTCTCTTTTCTCTCTGTCTCTCTCTCTCTCTCCCTCTGCGTGTACTCAGCGTATATACTCGACGTCTCTCCCGACGAGACGCTAAATAAATTCCGCGTAATTCCAAGAGAGTAAAAGGATCTTCGTTGAACGAAAGACGGAAAAAGTATATAATTGTATCGAGTGTTAGAAAAAAAATGCAAATATTTGACGTGATATAAACTGGAAATGAAGCGGAAAGTATTCGGCAGGTTAAAGCGACCGTACAAAAATATATCTCAATGTTTTATAGATTCAATAGATATCGCATCTATGAGGTTTAGAAATTTTTTCTGTTTTTTTATTTTAACAAATACGTCAGGAAACAAAATGTAAAGTCGTAAGCGCTTGTCGATCATATACGCGAGATCCGCGCGCTGACTTCGAGAGACGATTAGGGAGAAGGGACGAACAACCATATATAAAGTCAATTTGACTTACGTAGTAAAATTTGCACGTGGAAATTTCATCGTGTTAAACGCCAAAGACAAACTGTGATCTTTAATCCGCCATTTGCCCCGGTGTTACTCGGAGAGAAACGGCGGTCAGGTGTGTGTTGTAAAGTGAAGAAAATGGATTGTGCGCAAACACAGACGACGTTCGGAAAATTCGTGTACCATTCAAGATGTTTCCGCTCGAACACACATCTCGTGTGTGTGTCTGTGTGTCTCCCCGCATACATCGAGAAATCGACGTGTGTTCTCATCGCTGCGCGTGCTGTTAAACGATGAAATTTGTGTCGCAACATAAATCCATAAATAATTCATTGTAATAGAAAATACGGCGCGGCGGCATTTCACGTCTTTTTATCAAGAGAGACCTTATTTTTATTCGCCTATCAAAAATCTATTACTGAGCGGTTACTTGCAGTTTTTAGCAAAGCGGAGAGAGAGAGAGAAAGAAGTTTAAACCATGTCAGAGAAATTATTTTTCCCGCAAGCAAAATTGGATTGTTCGTACGATGCAGATCCGCGGATACTTTGTTTCTTGACCAAAATTATGCTAATGCAACATATTATTACGCGCACGCAAACTCCTCGTGAGAAGTTACACGGTAAATAAAGTGCAGCAATAAAGATACTGCCGATGCAAAAAGCACAAGATGTTAATGGAGATTACGATCGACGCAAAAAAAAACTTGAAGCAACAAAACCAAGGTTTTGAATTTGACAAGAGGTGCGATATTGCGCGCTCTTTCTTTCTTTCTTTCTTTCTCTCTATATATTCAAAATCGTTTTGCAAGTTACAATGTGTTTCCGCTGTACAACCTTCCCGTTTGAGATCGATGCGTCGTAATGCCCTCGATGATAACTCGGAGCAACTCAAGGACCACTGAAATTCGCTTTGATTACCCCGTAAGTAAGTTCGAATTATTGGCAAATGCGATAACAGATTACAGACCGCTTATAGTCTGCACCGATAATCAGCTTGTAATAGCGGCATTGTCGTAACTCGAAGCTATTTTCTATTATTACTATTCGTTGCTCTTAAAACCACAAATTGTTTGATAACACGGTCATGGTCAGAGTTGGCGTTTGATTTGAAAACGATCTTCTTATTTTATAATATAAATATCAGAGGGAAGGAGAGAGAGAGACAGGGAGAGGGAGAGAGGGAGAGAAAATTTTAACGCGCATTTTAAACCCCGAGCACGACGAGATTGTTCTTCTGGTTGAACGACTGTTCTTCGTTCATCATTAAAGCCGCGACTCATCGCGTTCCGCGCACGCTGAGAATATCTGTCATTTCCCAGGAGAAAAATCCACAAGTAAAAAGAGCGGGAAAAGGGGAGAGAAACGAGAGAGAGTTGTGCGTGAAAAATTGATTCCGGTGGCGGCTGAATCACGGCGGCGTGGTGCTTGTGCGCGACGTGCGCTGCTTTCGCGATTCGTAACGCGCGTCGCAAACTTGCGGTCGCTGCGCCGCGCGGAAATTGTTGGTAACGAAGCAAGAAACGTACAATGCGCCACGAGAGAAGGAGAAAGACGGTATCTTATTATGTGGGAAATAGGACACGCTACATGCGCGAAAGTTGCTGAATGTTCCCCCAGACCAGAAGCATTTTTCTAGCTAGCGCGAGCTAACGTGTCTCTTTATCGTCGATGTACCATTTCGTAGAAACAGTTTTCTTCTGCCTTTGTCCTTTTGTTTGTTTATCACTCGTGATATGAACCAACGTGAAACTGTCAAATAGAAAGAAAGTTGATAAAAAAAAAAGAAAAAACAAATCAGACGCTCGCGGAAAACAATAAATATTTAATTATATTCCTCTATTATTTTCCTCGCGGAAGGAAAATACAACGAACGAGCCTCATCAAGAGAGCCTCATTTGTTTGTGTTTGAAAGAACTTTCTACATTTATTCTCAAATATGTGACGCATACGGATATATATCCGAAGTCTGACAACGAAGACAAGAATTTTCTTTTGCGTCGCGTATAAACTTTCCATTTTTCACAATTTTCCACAGATACACGTGTTTCGAGAAGACAAACTTTTTCTCATTAATGAGACGACAATGTGGATATAGAGAAAGTTAAGAGATCACGTCATAAACTCGCGTTCGAAAGAAGACAGTCGGATATTTGCTACGTAAAAATGTGACGCGGCGTCTCGCGAAAGGCTTTGCCAGGAAATCGAGGGATTTGCCGTATTTCCGATCGACCTGGATGTCGTTCACCTCGATGGACACCGTCGAAGGAATCTCGCCCTAGCGCGATGAACGGAATAGAGCACACTTTTACCGCGCGCAGGACTCGTCATTCTTAGCGGATCAAAACTCGAGACGAGGTGATCGAAACTATCAGTTTCTCGCTTCACGGCAAAAGGCTCTTCTCGAATTTAAATAATTTAAAAATATTAAAGAAACAAAAAAGTAGCAAAATTTCATATCAAATTTTTTTATTCGCGAAATTATACGCGACACGCCTTGCGTCGCACATCGGATAAAAAGAAAAATTTATTCGAGAAGAAATGCGCGCAAAACTGAGATGGAACACGCTGTTATCTTTTATCGCCAAAAGATTACGCGGCGATGACGAATGTTTGTTGAAGATGAGAATAACAAACATCTGAGAAGATGAGAGCAACAAGAATCCCGCGTATAAATGGAAGTCCCGGCCATTCGGTTCAAACAATATTCCGCCGCCGATAAATTACGGACGAAGAAACACAGAGAGCACGGTGACACAAATTGCAAAGTTTCCGTGGAACTTGAGAAAGCGCTTCGGATCGATTATATGTTCCAATTTTACATCACTTCGAGACCGTCGTGAAATAAATTACACCGATGTGCAATTTCCAATTTTCGTTGCGTCCGATATATCGTACGATCGCGTTCATCATTTATGTTATCGTATTGTGCGCACTTGTGCGCATGACATGACATGACATGACATGACATGACATGGACATGACATGACATGACATGACATGACATGACATGACATGGACATGACATGACATGACATGACATGACATGACATGACATGACATGACATGACATGACATGACATGGACATGACATGACATGGACATGACATGACATGACATGACATGACATGACATGACATGACATGATATGACATGACATGACATGACATGACATGACATGACATGGTCAGGACATGACATGACATGACATGACATGGTCAGGACATGACATGACAT
>QVNV01014940.1:0-19838 GCA_014825455.1 Pseudomyrmex pallidus | reverse complement strand
TATATCATTTTACTCTGGTAATTTATTTACAAGTTGATAAATATACTATTGAAAGATATTTTTATATACCTATACGTGAATATAAATAATATTATATAATATATACATATATACAAACATTAAAAAGTATAAAAATAATTATATAGAATAAAATAATAGAAACTTACTTTTCGCAAAAAGTTATAGCCAAAATCGAATAGACCCAGTCCAGTGAATTTCAATGGATGATATGATATGTGCAATATAAACTGTTGAATCTATATTCACACAAAACCGTTATTTTAAATAGAAAAATATTTTAGTGTTGTCTCTTTTGTTATATAATGTGAAAATTGATTTTACCTCGTCATACATATCAGCATATCGAAAGGAATATGTCATTTGGTGAATTACTTTTTCTATTTGCTTAGCCTACGATATAATTTTATATATATACGTATTCTATATGTATATACACGTACATATATATATGTATTAATTACTTACTTTGTTTCTTGTTACAATAAAGATATTAATTTAAATTAAAAAATTAGTTTCCAAGAGATTTACCTTAGCGCTAACAGTTTCGCAAACATAGTTTAAATAGGAAATTCTAATCAAATTCAGCAAAATAAGTAAGTGATAAATAGTCCACGTTATTTCCGGCAGAATATAGTCATTAGTCATTAATGATATTATATGTGCAACATTATATACAACCATTATTGGTATATGCAAACTAGAGTCTAGTATTTCCAAAGTCAATTGCGTTTCGAACATCGCGTTCAATTCGCGAGCTGTTCGGCATAGTTCTAAGTGCAGATGCCTTCCAATAAATAGAATTTGTTAATATGACAACAAAAAAGCACGTATATGCGAAAAAGTAGAACAAACTATGTTTATCTCAATGAAAAAAAAAAAAAAATCTGTTACTCATTAAATCAAAGTTACTGAATGTATTCCAACACATTCATGTACTTCAATTTACATCAAGGTCCAGAATATGTGTTTGCAATTCTCCTTTTTCATATTTTGACGAACGACTCGTATACTAGGTCTTTCCCATGTACATCTCAATTCGTGTTCTTTTTCTATCACCAGACATTTCATGTGCTTGTTTATTTCGTCAAATCTGGTATTAATATACCTGTGTAAAGTAAGTAACAGATTAAAAACATAACTATAGTCTTATTATAAAACAATACACATGTGAGAAAGTACAAAATCTTATTTGTATTTAACTCTTTGTGTACGTTTGTAAAAAACATTACAAACATTTTACTTTAAATATATATAAAGAAATAAACTATTATATATTTTATACGTAATGTTTACCCAAGTTGTAATGAAGAATGTTCGTTCTGATGTTCTTGTAAAACTTTCTACAAATATTTCAACTAATAGATTGCGATAGATAAATAGATAAAAACTTGAGCTAAATTTTCACCTAATATGATTACTAAACAAATGTTGTATAAAATATTTTTAATATACTAATATATTTAATATACTTTTATACATTAATATATAGACTCAAATATTTTGAATAATATACAAACCATAATAAAGTCAAGTATAGTGCATTTATTATCACATTAACGTGATGCATGTGATGTGTGACAAGAGGTATAATTATGCACCAAAGATTCTTCTGCATCTTTATCCAAAAGCTTATCTCACATATAATTGTAATAAGACAATATATAAACCATACAATCATCATTCTTTTTACACATTTGTGCAATTGTTTGTATGTTTGTGCAGTGCCCAGCTTTGCCAATGTATGGTCTACAGCTTCAAGTCTTTTTAGAAACACTTGAAATCTCTGAATATCATTAGATGTAACATACGAAAAATATGTTAATTTTCCGTTTTTTTTGTTGACAATGTATAAAAGTTAATGCGTGTAAAATAATAAAAATATCAACACGTTGAATGCTGGATCAATTTTATATAATTTGTCCAAGGCGCCGAAAGATATTGTTTGTTATGTGATGCATATCGCCGGTCTTTGGTGACCGGCATTCAACGTGTTAATAATAGCATAAAAGTAGCACAAATTATGTAGAAAAGTAACACTTGTAAGATGTAAAGTATTTTATATGTATTTTTATATCCGCTTTATAGATTAGAATCCGTACCTTATCATAAAATAGACTTAGGATAATTGATGCGATGCAAGTAAAAATTTCACATCCAAATATACTTAAGTTAAATAGACTCAGATAATAATTTTCTATTTCAAACGTAATCACTGTATAATAATACAGATAGCCATAACCGATCCAAATTGTTATATTATATAATATACTCAAATACATTTTTTCTCGAGAATAGATACCTATACCGAATACTAAACACGTCACTAGTAGAGGATATAGAGCCTGTTTTACGGTAGTCGTCATAGTGATTACTCTCTGAGTCTATGAGACACCAAATGACTTCATTCTTTCGCGGTTTTGGCTTATTTATTTCCGGCGGACACACACACATTCCCACTATTAATCAACTTGATAATCTGATAGAATGTGTAAATTTAAAGCGTATCTAAGAATAATGCAATTATATTATTATACATCACTTTTTCGTATTATAATCAATGACACAGTCGGTCGTTATCGCCGGACATTATTAATAGCTGCTATTATCTTAATTCAAACTTTTTAGAATGTTATCCTTTAGTTATCTTTATAACTAAAAATAGTCTATTTTATGAAAAAAAAAACATTGTAGCACAATGAAAATAAACGCAAGATACATATTACACACACACACGCGCGCGCGCGCGCGCGTATATAATATTAAAGGTTGTAGTTTGATACAGTGTTAAATATTGTTTTTTATTATGTTTTTGTAGTTAATATTAAAATTTTCTTATAATATTGAATGACACTAAATTTTAAATGTAAACATTATAAAAATACTAAGTTTTACACATTTATTGGTATTTTTCTTTACTGATGTTTTATATACATGCATACAATGGAATGAGAATGTGCTATCGATTATTTTTCTAACAGCAATAAAAAAAAGAATAATAACAATAAATTTTTGAATTACAAAATTGAACTTATAACATACACACCATAAATTTTTGTGTAGAGAGAGAGAGAGAGAGAGTAACGGCTACATTTATTTACTATTTCGCACTAACATCTATGTTGATACTTACAGTTGTCATATAAACTCTATGAAACGTTCCATGTATCTCCGTACAACATCTAAAAAAATTCATACAACATGTCTACTAGGATGTAGGATTAGGTAAAGAGCGACAAATGCGGTGCAGATAAATAAATATCCATTATATAGAGATATATTCTTTGTTTATTTTTAACAAAATCGGTTTATGAGAGATGCACTTCGGCAACTATATCGTTGTATTCGTTATGACATTCTCTACAATTGTGCTTCTAACAAAATTTTTAAAATTCTCAAAATAAAAGAGGTTTTGAAAAATATACTTACAATTTTAGAAACTTAATTGTACAGATGTAAAGTAAAATAAAAATTTTTATGTAACTTTTATTTGAACTAATTTTTTATACCTATTCAATGATATTTATTGCGTAAGAATGTAAAAACTAATTTTTTGAAAGAAAAGTGTTTCTATCCGTATAACCGAGTTTTAGCGGAAAAACGAAAAATGATTAAGGTAATTAAGTCCACATAGTAGCAAGTACTATAATTCTACAATATTTCAGAGTTTTTAATTTTCGAGGTTTCCGAGACGCTTCTTTTCTTATTAGTAGAGATACACATGTTATTTATCGACAAAACTTATTATATTTTGGTTCCAAAATGATACATTAGGCATTGCAGGGGTAATAAAATTTCCAAATTACACGTTCACATAAATATCATCTTGTTCTATCTACAATTAATTTATTCAATCGCGCCGATACAATCTAAAGAGTCTTTTTGTTGTACTAAATTATATCGAAACGTACAAAGTATCAAACACGGCGATCTACTATATTCATAGTTCCGATTATACATGTGTGTTTTGCTATAATAATAAATTATCGATCTTGTGTGTGGTATTTTTATTGTTTTCGTTTGTCTTTTCGATTTTTTTGGCAAAAAGAGCGGCGCTCCGCTATTATTAATAAAACGAATAATTTAACAATAGAGGAAGACGACAAATCATGTGGAAAAAACACTATCAAATAATTCTCTCATTATTGTATTGCATTATTATTTATGCACTCTGTTAAAATCCATTTAATAAATATCCGCCACATTGGAGCAGATATACGTGTGGTGCTAGAACAAATATATAATATTACGAAAGTTACTCTTATTACAAACATATATTATGAGCAATAAAAGTTGAGTCCTATATAAACTTCCGTTAGTTATTTTTTTTATCTTAGGCCCAACCTGTTTTCTGCGCCGTGTAATCGATGCAGATATTTAGAATTTCATTTCTTATTTACTTTTTTATTTATTTTTTTTTTAATACGAGGGAACACGCACTTTCGTTCTTTGTGAAAATATGGCCCCATTGTTACAGGCTCGATGTAGTGTCCGGAAATGTAAATTTCCTTTCTTTATTTCTTTGTTCCTGAGTCTGCAACAGGCTTTGTGCAACTTCGTGCCATTTGTAATCTTTAACATTTTTTCGTTTTTTTTTTATTTTTTTTTTTTTAGTTTTTGCTATTATATTTGCATATGTACGTTTTGTATGAAAATAATCTAACGATGTGCGACATTTTGATACTGAAGTAGTTAGTTTTCTGCTTAGATTTTAGAGTATAGTCTCTAATTGATTGATAGAAGAAGGTGAACATCAATAAATGTCATCGCGCGTCCGTCAAAAAAGATACAAGCACAATTGACACGAAGTCGCACTGTTGAGAAAAGAGATTTTTCTGTAATTAATTCTACGCAGTATATACGTGTTTTGTTCTCCCTTTTGTTTACCTACAATATAATTCATTTCCTTTATGTTAATCTTCATTATATTTCCCTAATTGCGAAACAGGCCGCGTCTGAACCTGATGATAACAGATAAGGTCTTCTTATTGCTCGAACTCTTTTCTCTTATCTTACTATTAGTAAAATTAGTAAAAAAGCTTATCTCCCTAAATATCTCAAACAATTCAATTTCTCGAGAGAACGTGGTCAGCAAGAAATATTTAACACAGCATATACAGGGTGTCCCGTAAGTCGAAGTCGATCGCTCGAGGGGTGTCAAAAACAAGAAAAAAAAAGTTGATCTGAACATACGTCCAGAAATGCGTTGTGTTTTGGAGTTATCGTTATTTTCATGTTGAAATTTGAAATTGCTGTATTTCGGATTTTCTTGCAGAAGGAAGACGTTTCGGACACCTCTTATAATTTTCGTCTACCCACCCTTACACAAGCGCGCGCGCGCGCGCGCACACACGTGGCAGATAGGGTTTGAAGTCACTAACTGGCACAGGAGTGACGAACTGTGGGGTTCTGATCTCTGCTAAGGGCTGTAGCTCCACGCGATGCATCCTAAGTAGAGTAACTGCTAAATCAGCAACTTTTTTATTTGACTTTGTCACAAAACTCATATACTATTCCTTCTTTTAACTTTGACAGAAAATTCGAAATACAACAATTTCAAATTTCAACATAAAAATGGCGATAACTCGAAAACAATTCCGGACGTATGTTTTATATCAACGTTTTTTTTGTCTTATTTTCGGACCTCCACTTCCCGAGCGATTGACCTCGACTTACGGAACACTTTGTATATATGAAATATTTAATAAAATTTATATATAAAATAAACGTATTATATATAATATATATATATATATATCATATATGTATATATTAAACACTTGATTAAAGTGCAGAATATTCCTCTCTCACATTCGGTTGTCATCTATTTCGTTCGAGGCATAAGAAGATCCATCTTACAATTATCGGATTGTTTTACCTATACGTTATGAACTTTTTATATCATCCATGTGCTACACGGAATTAAACGCAATTAGCGTGCATATGGTTTAGACGATTTTTTTTCGCCATGATACTGCTTCTTTTACCACCTTTTTTTTATATATATATTATATATATGTTTATGTGGAAAGCTCATTTCCTGCTGTAGCTCGAGAATTCTTAACAAGACGATAATGTGAATTTTGAGGATTAAGTATTACATATATATCTCGCAAACGTATATAGACGTTATATAAAAACAGCAGTATATGATAATGTTAAAACTCGAAACTGGCTCGAAACAAGGCCGCTACTTATCGGATTTTCTCTCGCGGATAGACCGCTACTACATCGGTTCGGCACGATAAGCCGATTAACTTGGCTTCCGCTCGGTCAAGTGTTAAAACAATAATAAAACAACAAAAACAAGAGAAAAACATTCAGGTGCTAAAATGTCAATCTCTGATTTCAAAAATAGAAGAATTTAACAATCAATTTAAGATTTGACATAACAAATTCATTTTTTTTCTTTGTTTTTCAGGAACTTTCTCATCTATGAATATCGTTTGTGAAGTAAAAAGCGTATCGTTTTAAGAATTCTCCGCGACGAGTTGATCGTAATATTCACGCAAAGGTCGAAGACTTAGCGAGGCTTCAGTCTTTCGGACGTTAGTTTCGCTTATATTGTTGTGGTAGTATGTGGTAAATTGTGTATACATGTATGTGTGTGTGTGTGTGTGAGCGTAAGTTTGTGTATGTTATTTACTCGCGCGACATAAAACGTAATTAGTAATTGTCCCTCAGAGGCTCGTGACCATATGTGGCTTGGCAGTGGTGGAGGCAATCTCGGAGAGTCGTACGTCAATAGGGGTGCGATCGTCGTACAGGGTCGGCGCCTGTAATATAATCCCGGCTGTGCCGACGATCACGGCTAACGTGAAGATAAAGAGGAATAATCTATCGAGCACCATCGCGACGTACTTCCAATCCTCTTTGACCTGCGGCCGAATAAATCACAAACAAACTAATTTAGAAGTAGTTTTTAAAAATACTTTTTTTTTTGCGCACACATTTCGAATTAATTTATTTTTAAACTTATAATACTTCCTATATATATAGATATGTAATAATTTATATAATTTTTTATACATATATGTATATATATATATATATATGTGTGTGTGATTACTCTGGTAGAATCCTCTTCTCTCTTCGTATGATCGGCGATGAAGCGTATGCCTTCAATGGCCTTGTATAGTTCTGGGCAGTGGTGCCAGTGGTGAAGCGTGTTACAGAGAGCGTCGACGCTTTCTTGAGTCGGAAGCTGCGGCGGTGGCGGCGGCGCGGCCGTTGCCGCTGGCGAACCGTGGATACGGCATGTGCTTCCCAAATTTACGTCCAGCTCCCTAGAGCAGAATACAAGTTGCAGTATGGAATAACGCGCCAGAGATAAAAAAAAAACCTTGTTTTTCTAATCTTTACAAAATAAATCAAAGAAGTTTCGATTATCAAACAACTTTCCTCTCTTAGAAAGAAAAAGAAACAATATATATTTCTTTAAATGATCGGAGTCAAATAAATCGATCTTACGGATCTTGTATTATTATTTTACAACGTTCAAGGGGCTTGTGTCTTGGTGGAACGCACCGAGGTTGCAGCTCGTCCCGTGAATCGACACTAGGAAAAAGCACGGAGGACTCGACCAATTCCGAGGCCGACGTCTCGGCGAATAACGGCGGATCTCGCAGCTCGAGACCGTTGCATGTTCTGACCATCACGCGATGCCCATGATGTCCGCCCATGCCACGCTTGTCTATTGGATATTGCGGCCTAAATTGGAATCGCACATTGTAAAATATATTGTTTAACGTATGTGAATTATTTCGTCTTCCCGAGATTCAATGCAAATATAGTGTACATTAATGTTTTGTCAGTTTTTTTTTTAAATACTTATCGATAAGTTATTTCTACACATTTGTATGTACATTCAAAGCCAAATTTTCTGCAAAAACATACCGTCTTTTTATGATAAGTTTAAATAAATGATAATTTGATCATTTAACTCATTGCTTTGTTTAAAGATCGGTTTACAATATTTGTATAAGATAAATCGTGGATACATTCACAATGCTTTCATTACATGCTTCTAATTTCTAACTTGGCAGTTGCAAATGTTTCGAGAATGATGTATTATGAAATGTTTTAATGCGTGTGTGGGAATAAAATTTTTAAATTCTATGCAATTAATAATATATAATATCAGATACTAGGTAGTGTTTCATGTTTTGCGGCAATCTCAATAAAGCGGCTATGCTTAAGTAGTTTGTGTTGTACACAAGTGACATACAGCGCGAAATACAGAGCGATGATGCACCGTGTGGTGCTACTAAATGCTTGCTAGGTATGACGTGTGACACTAACGTCACGTACGTAATGGGGGGAAACGCTAATGAGTGCTTTAAATGCCGGTTCTGGCGTAGGTAGGTTGCACAATGACCCTTTCCCGGGTCGCGCCAAATACCAGAAGAATATATCTTGCCTGGAATCGTAATTGGTTCTCTGCGATGGCGTATTATACCTGCGCATTACCAGCAACCTCGGTAGAACGTGGATGAACACACGTCGTACCCACGGTGCCATCACGTGGGTCTGCGGCGAGCGAAAGTGAACGTTCAGGACTACCACTGTTACGCATATACTACAAAAAAAAGCAAAATCACCCCCAAGTTATATTCGCTTGCACAATTATTCGCAACGATTGTAACTTCAAATTCAAATTGTAGCTTCAAATCCATTGTTGAAATCGCCCTCGTGAAATTTACGTATGTGCAAGGAGTATTTTTCCAAAACTGACAAGTATCACAACCGGACGTTCATCAAGAAAATTAATTACGACAAAATTAGATAAACGGATAGATATGGATCTTTTATTTATATGCAAAGTTAGAAACTGATAATTAAAAATATATCTTAAAATATAGAATATCATTATAATTACTATTTATATATTTAATAATTATCTCTATAACGTTCAGCCATTTGGACGTTTATTTATTGAAACGCGTTTATGTTATTTATTTCATACGTTGGTATATTAACTTACCAAATATACAGTCACGGATACTTATTATACGATTGATTGCTTTTTGTAATCACAGTTGTTTACCTGAAAGTGTCGAGGATCATAGTGAAGAGGACGAATTTACCGAGAAGCGGTACCACGAGCGATGTGGGCGGGATAATCTCGGCTAGCAAGAGGAAGAACACAGTCAGCGACAATAAAATCGAAATGGATAGGCTGACCTGTCAACAAGAAAAAGGAGGAAAAGGATATATATGTATAGTCGTGATTTACGCGCGAAAAACAGCATCAATAGAAACGATGATATGGTTTTTTTTTTTTTTTTTGCAAAAGAGAAAAGCTGTTCTTTTGCGAAATTGATTCACTCCTCCGCAATGTACGTCACAAAAAATTAAACACTGTACTTAATTGCATTATAACGCAAAATATAACAATTTCATTTGAAAAGTTTGAATTTTTAAAATTATTCTAAACGCGCGTTAATTTTTCGTCAACACGTTTTCTCTCTCCTTCTCTTTTGCGCAATGCAATATGTGCGAAACGATTCTTTCGACTATGAATTGGAGTTTCGTAATGAGATGCGCATATATAGATCGCACCTTACAAGTGCATCGGGGCCGATTGGATAGGGTATTGTCTTTTTCCCGCATCCTCTCGCATTGATTCCGCGCCAAGCACGTTGCAAAGCACGTTAAAGATACTTCATACACCCTCCCTCCTTTTCAATCCGTTGCGTATATTCGCCAATTGCTAAACGACCGGCACCCTGACATCTGACCTGCTTTTCCTTTTTCCTTCGCTTTGATTATTCTCCGCGGAGAAACCTCTACATATCTTCCTTGTGAGGCAACGAAGCTCGAAAGAGAATGTACTTGAATTATGTAAGCGCCGCACTACGTGGGTATCAGCGTTTGAGGTCGAGTGTGTCTTACGACGAGACGTTCAAAGACGCAACTTCAACGCGAAAAAAAAAAAAAAGAAAATCGATCGCGAGATCAAATCGTAATGGGCGAGCCGTATCTCGATCTAATCGAGTCGAATCTTTGCGTCTGCAGAATTAATTCTGCGACTGCGATGCTGCGGGGTGAATTCTCACAGAAGGTGTACAAAGACAGACGCGCGTTATATCGCGACGACGTAGACCGCTCGCGAAATTAAACTGCGCGATAGCAAAAAACTGTGCCGTTCTAATATTTCGATCTCGCCCGAACAAAATTCTCGCATTCTACACAACGTTCATACGTAACTCTATTGTAATATTATTTCTAAAAAAAAGAACTATGTGTTTTGTTCTATAAATAATTTACTTTGTTACTCTACAACAGATTTAAAAGAAACGAAAGTCAACTTATATTATTTCACTTTTACGAAATAAACGCTCAAAACAAAAAAAAATTAACTAATTAGATAATTAGCCGATGTGATTACCTTTTCTCCACTGTCGCTTGGCAGGTAAAACACCAACACCGTGAGGAAGGATATTCCCATGCACGGTATTATGAGGTTGACGGTGTAGAACAGAGTCTTCCGTCTCATGGTGATGTTAAAAGTGATGTCGAGGTAAGGCTCGTCACAACACGTGTAAAACTTTTCGTTTCTGCAATTTCGTAGGTTGTTTTTTTTTTTGCGTATTTTCGGTTTTTCGCTGATCGATATACTTGATTCTACGATTCCTTTCGATTCGAGAACTAAATACCGAGAGTTTATTAATATTAATAAAGTTGAGCAATTAAGTTAAGCTCCACTTCTTGCATATTTCAAGTTAAGCTCTTCCGAGTTAAGAACTAATTATCGACGTTATTAATATTAATAAAAATATTGACTGTGTTTTAATATTGACAATATTTTATTGATGTCCCATTAAAAAAAAGGTAACGCGCGCTTGTGAGAGAAAATCTTTTACAAGAGGAGACGCCGTCTCGTATTGTTATTTTTGCGCGATTCTAATCTCTTAAGAGATATTGCCGCGTGTCGCAAAAAAAAAAACGTTGAATGATCTATAGGAGATGATTAAAGCGCACCTTACAGCCGGGACTCCTAGTATGTCCCACTCGACGGATTTATAAAACTCCGACAGATCGATGCCAATGTCGACGATATTGCTGCCTCGAACCTCATCGATGTGTCTAAGATCGACCTTAACAAGTAAATTACTAAAATTTACAATGCATTGTTGATTTCGATGCTGTTTGACGTCCGATCAAACGCGATTTACATTTGTTTCTTTTTTTTTCTTCCAAATTAGGGAAGTGCCAGAGAATCAGAACGCGGTTAAGTACATTATTTTTTTTTTTTACGACTGCAAAAAAATATATATAGATGAAGACGTTTACGTGGGTGTTGACTCGATAACACATTGAGAACGCGTAAACTTGGAGAGTTTCTTTACAAATAGCATTCAATATTCAGGTCATACAATTCGTCTGGTTCGCTTATCAATTTTTACCGCGACGTCTTTGTCCGGTTGCTATTATTTATACCCGATGGCGAGGTTGCACGTGAGCACGTCTAACAAGAGACAGTTTGCTCAATAAAGAATGATAACAAGCAATACGATCTCTCGGCACGACGACGTCTAACGACCGACCGGCGCGCTAATACTTTTGTCGTAACGCGGTTACGACAAAAAGTCATGCTCGCGTATCATATTTAACGGTGTGCCTTAACAGGTTTCTTTTCTTTACAATAATTCGTGACAAGTACGTGAACAAATGAAACAAGATTCTTTAACAATTATAGGTTTGTTTCTTTTCGGCGCATCTTTTCGTATAAAAGAATTACATTAATTTATCGACTTGTAAATGTTGTTAGTTTCTGCGCTCGCAAAGAAAAAAAAAGCAACGACACACATGTCTTGTCAGGTGACAATTAACTTATCTCGATCGCGGAATGAATAAAGAGAGAAAGTTTTAGGCAGTTTTCTCACCTGGAAGCCGTCGTAAGTCCACGAGCCAAACTTCATTACGCACGTCTGCTCGTCGAAAGGAAAATATTCGACGTCAATCTCGCAGGAAGACTTATAAATCGCAGGCGGCTTCCACTCGACCCTACCCGTATAGTTGAGAGTCGCCTTCGTCGCCAGTGTCACCTCGAAGTTACCGTCGGCGCTGTCAATTGTAATCAATTCCGTAAAATTTACTCCAACAGATAATTCACAACAAGATAAATAATGATGAACGTGACAACTGCCTGGATTGACTGTCTTACTTGTTGTATAAAACTATATCGGGTCTCCATATGTGATCTGACGGCACGTGCAGCATCTCCACCCCACCGTACTCCTTCGGATCCCACTTCAACTTGTAATCATACCACGACTGGGAACAAAATAGTTTTGACATTTTGTTTAGCTCTTTGATGTTGTTTTGCGAGACATGAAATTTTCCTTTTTATCTCCGACTCGTAAAGCGCGACTCTTCTAAACGAATAATTTTACAAGTCGAAAAAAAACACTATCGCAAATATCGTAAAATTTACTCAGAGCACACATAAGTTCTCTGATTACCGAACCGGGTATAATACTGGCAATATTTTCTCTTCTGTCGAGTTATTTGCGTAAGTTTTCACGTATTTTAATTGTGCAAATTTACAAAAAACGAAGTTTGCTGTGAGTGCCAAACAAATTCAATTATTCCTATACGTTATCCTGGTTCGTGTATTTAAATGAGAAGCGACAAAGGAAAATCGCGGCATCGGAAAATCGCTCAAGCTGCTCCCACGGTCAACAGACCGTGCACACAGACAATATTTTGCAACTTTCCTCATTGAGAAGTAAGGCTGAAAACATCGAGATTTGCATACGATGCGCACTAAACTTCTTCTTTGCCTCTTTAAAATTGCGCTTTGTGAACTTTATTGAAAAATTTCTACGCTAATTAACCCACGCAAGTCCACGCGCTTAAAAACTCGTTGCGCGGAAATTCGCGATGATATCATAAAAAAAAAAAAAAAAAAAACAACTTATGCGGATTAAATTGAAAAGCTTCTTTGCGCGGTGTAATCTGCGCGGAAAACAAAAATCTCGTTTTGATTCTTCATAAAATTTACTTAATACAAGATAAAAAAAGAGAGAGAAAGAAAATCCGAAATCAATCTGCAATCGAGATAACTGCCGATAACCGTTGTCGTTGACGATATGTCTCGACGATTTGTGTTTGAGAAAAAGTTTCGCGAAAATTGACTAGAAGAAGCTTTTTGAAGAATTTCCTCTCGTTTATTCCAGCATCTTGTACAATTTTGATGCGAAACCCATTGTCTGCTTTTATTACTGGCACTTTTCCATTTATAGTCTCGCTCGAAAGTGCCTTGTAGGTAGAGCGTGTTGTTCGCTCCGTTTCGCTCATTGTGAATATGACCGCGAGAGCGAATAAACCGACGTGCGGTATACATATATATATATATGTATATACACAAATAATTGTTTGACAGTCTTCCATCGAATATCGCACAAATCAACAATAGATAACACACAGAATCGAGGAAACCAATTATAGGAAATTACTGTTCAACTTGATGTTAGCAAATCGTGAACAGATATAAATAGCGTATGTATCGAACTTAACGTCGACTCTTACGTCACTATTTTATTAATAAAAAGATCCAATTATATTCCAGTTTATTTTTATCTACTGTAATTCGCGCGCGCTCGTCATGCGCTCCCGTCGCGGAAATACATTTCCTTCGGGCGTGGACACAGGTATTTGTGCGTGCCCTGTGTCGAATATTAGCTATTCGCGGCCCAAAGTCACCGCGCTTTACGCGCTTACCATATTTGCCAGACAGAATATTACTTATGCCGTTGTAACACACGCCCGGATATTCGTGCGCGCGAATTTTGACCGTGTTTAACCGGAGCAAAGGTAACGTTTAGTTAAATAGCAAACGCTCCGCTCTCTCATGAGGGTAATTTATTAAACATTCATCGCGAAATACGGCGGAGATCATTCGGATTTGCAAAACTCGCCTTGTATAAAGCCACGGGATTAAATTTAATACCGTAGACCGAATATTCGCGGCGATATTTTGCTATCGATTACCGACAACTCTATTTGCCGAGCAAACTTTTCGAGCGATAATTGAGATGCATCAGAAACTTGGATTTTAACGCGCAAACAACTAGAAATTACGACGAGTAAGCACGTCGCACAACCATTGTTCCTTTTACTTACTATTGAATATACAAACTGGTAACAAAAGTTAATCGTATTTCTAACATAATTTTCCATGAAAGAGAGAGAGAGAGAGAGAACTAAGTTTTGTTAATCAAATGATGTTAGTAACTTTAGTGCGTTTGCGTCAGAAACAAAATTTTTTTTTTAATAAAAAAGAATTGTAAAATCTGCAATTTTGTTTGCAATCTGACAAATCTAACAATCATAAAATAAAATACATTTGAAGATTTTGATCGGTTCGTAAAACTCGCTGGACGAGAGATTTTATTCGCAATGCGAGACAGCCGAGTGTTAGACGCCGGCAACACAAACCGGATAATCTCGCAGATAAATCGCGGAATTAACATTTTCGTGCTCTCGAACTATGCGATAACATTGATGGCCTGACAGATCACGGCAAACTTTCTGCTCCGTCCGGCGCCACGTTTGTTCAGATCTCTGCGGTGAATCTCCAACATCGACGATATAGTTACCGTGTAACACTAATATTTGGCGGTGTTCTAGATCGATGGAGTATCAGACGACGACGCGTTTAGTTAGGAGAAGTTGTTACATATGGAATCGTGAAATTTCCATAATAACAATATGGGCGAGATTGTGTTATTAAATAGAATTTAATAAAGTATTCGGCAACTTTATCGACGACGTACAATAATTCAAGTCTCTGTTATGGAATCAAAGGATTTTTTTATATTAAAATGTAAATTAACAAAAATCATTTAAACGTATTATCTTTTATCCTTTGAAATGATATTCAATATATTTACATAATTTTATTTCATTTCACGTATTTATTCACTTATTTGTGTAGGTCGCGGCGATTGGTAATCAAAAGCTCAACAAGAGACGAACGAGATGAGGATTGAAAGCTTCGAAGATTCGACATAAAGCTTGACAAAAATCGAAATTTGTTTATAAAATTGAAACAATTTCGAATCCTAAGGGGCTGTGGGATAAACTTCAATTTATTTGGTCTTTTTTACTTCTATTAATTGTTCCCCGATGTAACAATTCCATTTTTATATTTTGATTGTTTTTCAATCGAGATAAATAATTAAACCTCTCCGAAATATATTTGAAAAGAGAAAACTCCCGACTGTGTTACACATTTTGTATAATCGATACATTTTTATACGATAAAATTAATACCCTAAGAGCAATATGTTGTCAAAACAGACAGTAAATACTCCACGTAGCGGCGTGATAGTTTTGACTGTCTCTCTCTCTATTACAGAAAGACAAATATATTCTTGTTTATCTCCTCGCTTTCTCTCATAACACACAAAACGATAGAACGATTTACTAGGCAACACGTTCGCACTTGCATTACGAGATATATTTACTTGCTCTTTAATGACGCAATTTTTCTGCCACAAGTCACACGTATTTATTACACGTACCTATATCTGTATATCTCGTGCCCGCGCTATATACACGTACATATATCGCGAAACGGAAAAATACACGGGTCGAGCGCACGGGTCGATGATGAATCTATCTTATGTAATTCAGCACTCGAAAGTGGGTTGCACGGTTCACCGGAATTATTTTCTGGCTGTTCGGCCGGAAGCTCTTGTCTGTTCTTCGTTTCGTTCAACGTTCGTATACGTGAAAATCCGCGCGTGCATATGCGGCACACACACACACACACGCAGACGACGCGCGGTCGATGAAGTTTTTAGTGGGACTATAAAAATACGTACCGTGTCCATAATCGTCACGATTTTTATTTTGACAGTTGCTCTCGCTGTTCAAGAGAGAGAGAGAGAGAGAAAGAAAGAGAGAGAGAGAGAGAGAGTATTACGAGAAAACTCGAAAATATAAACGCCAGTACAGAGTTTTATTCGCTGGGATTTTCCTTCAAAACTTCGGTATTATCTAGCATCATTGTACGATACTTTAGAAGTTTCTCTCTCTCTCTTTCTTTTAATAATAAAATCATATAATTAATATATTACCTGTTCGACCCAGAGGTTCGTTGTCATGATCTGATTCTTCAAATTCTGCGAAAAAATAATTGAACGTACGTTACACAACGTACGTTACATACATTACGCGTTAAGGTTTTAAAATCACTCTCCGAGTGATAACTTTCTGATTTTGTGTGAATAATAATCTAACATTGTCACATCACGCAAAAGGTAGCGTCGAATTATCGCCTCTTACCACATCGATGAGTTGGGAAAGCTTGAGTTTTATTTTAACGGTGAGGGCGTCTGTGACGTTGATCACTGGACGAACCAGCTTGTTGTAATTCGACAAGAGGTCGTCGTATAATCGCTTCGCGTCTGGATTTCCTGAGCATCCTGAGAATAATACGAAAAAAAGTGTGTCAGCGAATCTTGATCTCTCGAAAAGAAACGAACTTTTCGAAAAGACAAACCGAAGTTGTACATATACACTCGCACACACTCGCGCCTCCATCTTTTACGTAACAAATAATGAGATTAGTCTTTGACAACAAACAGTTTATTATATTTTTTTTATTTTACTCTCCAGTGTGTTTACCGCCTTAATCAACTTATTCACTTATAACAAATGTTTTAACTTTACGTTTTTTTTTTTTTTGTTTACGATCTTTGCGTCGTATTATACGACTGGAAAATAGTTTTACGTCCTTCTATACGGAGCTAATATCGACGACGGTCGATTTTTTTTTTTTTTCGATAAACGAAGCGAAAACAAAGCTCGGAGGAAGGTTCGGGAAGGGTGCGGAAGAGCGGGAAATATTTCGTCCGAGGGCAGATATCAAAGGAAGGGAGACAGCCGTGGATGGTCTATCTACGTAACAGGACAGCTCGGTAATTCCGCTTCGTAGTTTTCCCATTATCCGCGCCCATGTGAGCGTGCCATGTGGATCTCGCTTTGCGCATATTTAACTCTTTGCCGTACGGCAGTACATAAAGTGTTGCCCGTCATTACAAAGCCCAACACACAGAGACCCGCAGATACCCAAATGGATATATACGCGCCCTACCGTCCGCGCGCTCTGTTCTCTTACTCATTTGCAATTTCAAGGTAAAGCGTTATAAGCTTTGGATCTGCATACGACGCTACAATTCGTTCATTAATGATCATAACATGGGGAAGAGAAAGTAATTAAAATTATTCCAATCCTTTGCATTTAACAGTTCTTGCAGTTTCTATCTTGTAACTCTGAGATTTAAATGAAACAAGAACAAATAAAGTTAAATGAAAATGCGTGTACGTATAGTTTTCATCGTCTCTCAGAAGCAAGAGACGTTTCATCAACCGGTTCGTTTGATATGTGAAATATACTGCGAAACACAATAATACACATGGTGCGTATCCGTCTTTGTCGCGCGAGAACATTTCATTTTTCAAAAATGTCGAAAACTGGCGCGGCGCCGATTAAAAAGACTGTGAGAAACTGTTCCGTTCGTTTTCACGTCGCGCACGCATGCCGTCGATATCACGTCATTATGACGGAGTCGCTGACAGGATATTCAGTTGTGTTGTTTATCACTCTCTTTCGCACATTATTTTATCGCTCGATTTTACGAGTCTTTCTCCGCTTTCCGTTCCGACTAACGCGCGCAACGTCAGGGATTTTAATTTTGAAACCAAGCCAGTTTCGAACTCCTTCGCCGACACTCGTGTATATATATATATATATATGTATTACTATCGAGAGATAGTCGCGGGAAAGTGGATTCGAGGCAAATCGGAAAAACCATGGCGTGAAGCGAAGAACCCGTGCGAATGCCGGTAGTGACGTCGCGCGGATTTTATTACTTTTTTTTTACGTTTTACCTCGTCAAATATCACAATCGGTTTCCAACAGTAACTCTACAAACGTAACGTTGACACACGTGTGTTGAACAAATCTTAAATAAAATTTAATTAATTTAATTTTAACCAAATTTAAATACCAGCGCTGTTTTTTTTTGTACAAACGAAGTATTTAATTTAAAACAGATTATATAACGAAACGAAATGTTTCGGATTTTTGAGGAATTTATCTTGTAGAAAATATTTATTTTTTTCAAGTTGAAAAATGTAGCAATTTCTCTCTCTCTTTGTAACATTTGTTTGGTCACATCTACTTTTTTCGTGGCAAAAAAAAAAGAAGAGAAAGAAAAGATATTTTTACAGCTCTGTGCTGCTGCTGCGTGCTGTGTGTTTCGCAGCGCAGCGCAGGGTTCGTAATAATAAGAACAACACGCGCGGAAATGTGTGAGCGTAAACGCGGTCGACCACTTCCATCCGAGAGAACCGATAGTAGCGCATACGCATCTCGCAGACCGCGGGCATATGCATGATAATATGTGCGAACGCGTGCGTGTGTGTGTAACAGTGCCGCGCGTTCGTGTAGATTATGGCACAACATCGGGGGTCCGTAAATACAGCCGCGGAACACGGAAAACGCTTTACAGATCTCAAGTAGTAGATACCAACGTTTGAACGTGCGTCCACACGTCATTACTCGAACGCGACCGGAATATACACGGCTGATACATGTACGCGTATTTTACATAGCTTTGTACACGCGTGCTGTGTGTTCGCCGCGTGAAATAAAGAAAATTTTTTAGATGAAATATTCCCATTTACTTTATCGGATATGAAAAAATATAATTTTCTTGACTCGAGGTCTACAAAATTGCAGACCTAAGATCGAGGTTTTTCTTTTTCTTCCCTTTAAACCTTTCAATAGTAAATTCGAACAGTACAAAGTTCAAAATTGCAAGTTTGTGTACGTCGGCAATGAGAATAAAATTAAATGAAAGACAATATTTACATTAGCAAAAATGACATTTTGAGATAGTTGCGTGTTGTTTGCCGGGATAAAAATGATGAATTGAGATATTGAAAACAATGGAGATGAAATTTCTCTCGTGATTAGTATAGTGATGGATTAGTATGGATAGGACGCGGGGACGATTTCTAGATTGATCGGAACACATACCTGATATGAGCACCAACACTATCCACATGATCCCCACCAGGCTCTTCATCATGTCATTGTGTCACGTCCACCTCATTTCTTCTCGCCTTCGCGCACCCCAGACCCCTCAGTTTTTGCGCTGCAATAAAAGAAGGGGATATAAGCCGATCGGTAGATTCGCAATCGGATATATATATATATATGTCGGGTCTTGTGACATCGATAAATAATATCTTTTATTCCCGTTTATAGCTCCGTCATATCTTCGTCATCTGTCGAAACGTTATTGTTTCAAAGTGAGTAGAAATAAAATAATGTTTATTCTCTTTGTTAACTTCAGTCAATTTTTTTCTCAATAAAATATTAGAATTCAGGCTGTTTTCTTGTTTACTTTGGAACAATAATTGAAGAAAGAGAGAGAATTTGAATGCGAAGTTCAATCGCGCAAAGTCAAATTCGCAACTTATCAAAATGGCGCGATGCCCGGCCGGGTGGGACTGGTAAAGCATACGCAAAGAGCACGAAAGACGTCCGCTCGTGAATTATGAACAGGTAATTGTAGGCTATCGCGAAAACTTACGATCGTTCTTCCGCTCGTGCGCGATGTGTGCATTGAAACGGTGCCGATCAAACACGCGATAATGCGCGATATTCGTGCGAGGTATGTAGGTTTTCGAAAATTATGACTATATAAAATATGACCGCGCGCGCGGCAAAAACTCGTAAGTCATTTCGGCTTCTCGAAATTCGTATCGGATCAGACGACTCTGACAATTTGAAT
>QVNV01014903.1:0-16193 GCA_014825455.1 Pseudomyrmex pallidus | reverse complement strand
GAAAAAGTCCATTGAAAGTCGCACTCAGTGTGCACTAGTGCAGGCTACCGAATTCGCTGTAAGTAACATTTAAAAAAATTTAACTTTTAACTTATGTTAACGGGTTTCGCAAAGTAAGGATCACTTCCAAAAAGTGAATGATTTCAATAAATATTTATTGAGTAGTGCTTATAATATAAATTGTTCAACTCACGTGAGATATGTAAAGAAGATGTATAAAAACTTACTTATGAGAAACCTATATCTGTTTGGCCATCTAGCGTTGAACACTACGTCTTTCTTTGAGTATACATATATCTTCTTACGCAACCAAACTTTTATTAGACAAAAATAATTAGAATAATGGAGTAATTAATAATTTCATAATTTTCAAAAAGTTTTGAAAGCATATTTATAATATGTTACATATCAGACAAAACTAAAAAGTGATGCTAAACCAATTGCATATATTTTATCTAATCTTAATTCTAAAGCAGATTTTTATTTTTGATTTTTCATAAGCAGTCTACATCTCGCAAAAACCATTCAAAAATTGGTAATGGATATAAAGTTGTTTGATATAAGATCACTGTATTACAAGAAGATATATAGGAAAAGTACAAAATTTTAAATACGAGAAAAGAAATATATTTCTCCCCCTAATGACAAAACATAGAAGTTTTTACTAGACTAAGTTTCACTCGTATGAGAGAACTCTTTCTATCCTACTGTTAATAATCTTATAGATTATTATAATTGTAATCACAAAGTAATTGTATTTTATAATTTTTACATAATAATAACAAAAAAATACGATATTTATAAAAGAATGTTTAAGCACTTATATAAAAATCATACATACATATATAACAAAAAACCTTGTATTAAAAAGTTTATCTGCATTTCAAACAATAAAAAACAGAAAATATAAATATTTAAAATATATGTATATAGAAAAATGTGTAGAATTTTAACTGCAAGAAACTTTTAATGATTTTAACCATGTAACGACATTTAGTGACCTGAAGTCTGGTTCACAGAAGTTATTATTTGTTATACAATTTTTATAGAAAATCTTTTGATGATCTAGTAATGGAGTCACAATTAAAAAAAATGCCAAACTTTTATTTTATATTTTCAATTTGTACTTGTGCATGAAAGAATCATAGTTTATTTGCATTTATATAACACAATTTCTTCTATATATTTTAAAATTAATGTTAGATATACAATATATATTATACGTTTATATACATATATATTGTATATCATTTATCTTTATCATGCATTAGAAAAAAGAATATTTTGTTTTGAGAGATTTTATATTAATATACATTTATTTTTACAAAAAATGTCATATTAATATCTGTTTTTACATTTAAAAAATGTCTTATATATATAAATCTAATTTTATCTTCTCCAATTAATTTATAAGTATAGAGATTTACTTTAATTTATATGTAGTAATAGTAAACATGCAAATATCCAGCTAGTATTATATATATACGTGAAAATACTTCTCAGCATTTCATGATTTTTATTGTAAAAGTTATAAAACCCCGTTTTTTATTTTTGTTTTTTATCAGGTAATCCAATCTACAAAAACATTTCAAAAAATGTGTTATGGATATAAAGTTGATGATATGTTAAATTCGGATAGACCGCAAAGAAATAGTAAAAGTGACACTTTTTAGGTACGAGAAAAGTATTATAGTATATATCCACCTAGCGTCAGAAAATAACATTTTTATAAAATGGACACTAATGTGCGTGAACATGTTCACAAAGAAAAATGAAAAGTAAGTCAAAAAACATTGCTTCATGCTTAGGTAAAGTTCGTGATGAAAGATGTGTTGCAAAGATTTATTTATTTTTTGAAATTATTGTATATTTTTTTACGTAGAAATACACTAAACACTAATATATTACAAAATTAAAAAATGAGATATTAAGTATTGCTTTTAAATTACATGAATAAGCAATTTTATATTGTTTGATTAATCGAGTATGTTTCTCTCTCTCTTTCTCTGTTGCCTATTCATAGAATAATAAAACAAAATATTCTATACATAATATGATGATAATTTCTTTTTTGTATATACGCATAGGAATTGTTAAATGTAAATAAAAACTCAATATAGTGCAACGAAAATAATATATAATGTATTATTTTCTTGTATTATTGATTGCCAGATAATACACACATTATAGCATTATAGATAATTACATATTGTTTTAGTAATTAGAAAATTGAAAATAAAAATTGTTATTGTGTAAATTTAAAACCAACTATTTTTTTATATATAAATTGATAAAATAATTGTTGAAAAAATTTATCAGAAATATATATAAAGAGAATACATTTAAAATTTTTTATAATTATATAGTAATAAAAAAGCACATGAACAATATAAAAGTAAGTTTTGTAAATTTATATATATTAATATATTATTCCATATAATCTATAGTTTATACATAATAATGATTTTTTTATATAATATAATGATTTTTTTTCATGAAAAAATGTATAAATTTGCATTTCTATATTTACGTTGGTCCTAAAATATCCAAATTTGCTGTTGTATCTTGAATATTGCTATGAGCAATCATGTATTCTGAAATTGATATATATACTGCGACTAGTAAACCAATAACACTAGCAGCATAAATATTACGTTGTAAGATAATACATGTTGCTACACAAAGTCCAAAGTATGTTAGATACCGAGTTAAATTTTCCTGTTTTTTTCGACCAAGAAGATCTGAATCTGTGAAATATAGATAAATTATAGTTATGTTATCGCTTAAAATACGTTAAAAATATTTATTATTTTATTTGTATATATAATATTTACTTATACACAAATTGTCTTTCTTATGATAGCCTTCAGCACACTTAATACACATGTCTGGCCCATCACCGGAGCAACCACTACAAGCTTTATCGCAAGCTACAACAGTTTTATGTTATTTTATATAGTAGTTTATAAATAGTTTATAGCATTTCAAAACTTAAAAATATGATTAATATTAAAACTATAAACAATATTATATATGCAAAAATATACCTAAACAAGCATAGCTTCCTTCTTTATTAACACAAAACTGATTGCCAGGACATGTGACATCACTTCTTAGACATTCATCAATATCAAAACAACCTCTGCCTTCAATCATATGCCATCCATTTGCGCATTTCTCACAATCCTTTGGCCCAGCACCTTTGCAAGGTCCATCACATGCAGCATGACATGCTGAACATAACAAAGTCTTTTCATCTTTGTAAGACTCATAATATCCTGCAGCACATTGTGAACAAGTGTTTCCAACATATCCTTTATCACAAAAACAACTGCCATTTCCTTTCCTTGTACCAGCTCCTTTACATTTTCCATTATTGTTGCAAACTTTATCTGGATATCCTGGACATGGTATACAGCTTGGACCATAGTGATCCTTTGGACAACAACGTTCTGTCTTTTCAATACAAATGTAATCATAAATATCAGGATGAGTGTCTTGATATTTGAACCACCATTCCTCTATCTGACTTTCTAATTCCTCAGCTAAAGAATGGCATTGTGTCTCTCCACGTTCTACTTCTTTACACAAATTTTCTTGTATCTCAACTAACCGTACTTCACTTCTTGAATATGAACCTAGCTTGTCTTCCTCCCAAGCACTATCTCCACCTTCGAACTTCCCTCGGCTTGTTTTCTCTAAACCCTACAAAATAAGTACAAATTATGAAAAATGCTTAAAATAACATAAACATTATATAAAAAATAATACACTTTGATGCATTTAATTATTCTAACATACTTTTATTATATAATTTCTTTTTAGTAACTACTTTTTGTCATGTTACATAAATAAGAGAAAGAGAACTAATGTTTACCTTCTTAAAACTAGTGGTAAGTATCTTACAAGCTGCACAGGGTGGTAAATTTTGGGATTTGAGTTCCTCCTTGTTCGCCTTTGCTTTCTCACACTGAATGCTGCTCATGCAAATAAATATAATCATAAAAAAGTGAAGAAAAACAATGCTGTTCGGCACTTGCATTATACCGCACCGGCTGTTAGCACACAGCTATAGTTTCTAAAAAAAACACTTGTAGAAAGCACAAAGGATGTCCTTCTTCTTTTAGGAGAGTGATGTAAAACGAATGTTTTTCTAACGTTTATCTTGTATTAAAGTATATCATAAAATATCAAATAGTTTCATTTAAAGCGCCTGATAGATATCACTCAAGGATGGACCAGACGACAAAATGTGTCACCGATAAGCACACATCTGCAGGCTAATAGCCAATCAGGACGTACCGCGTGCACTTCGTGTGTTGCAAATTCACTGATATTTATCAAAAAGGCCACTGCAATTGATAAATTCCTTAAGTTAATCGACCAATGACTTTGGTCCATCTGGCTCTAAACCAATCAAATGTATCTAACATTGCAGTGATTATGTTCAGGAATTTGGTTTTGTAACTAGACTTATATTGGATAAACTGCCGTTGGCAAGAGACATACGAAACGCTATCTCATATTTATCATAGTTTATGCCGGAATAGTGACGTGTCTCCCGTCGTGTCAACTCTTTTAAGAGTTTCAGGAAAACTACTAATGTTATAAACTTTTACTTTGCGTCTCAAATAATTGTAAAAGATGCTGACGAAGTTTGAGACAAAGTCTGCACGAGTGAAAGGCTTGTCCTTTCATCCAAAACGTCCCTGGGTGCTTGCAAGGTAAGCGACTCTGACACCTGGTCTTGTTAATTTGGTGACAGTTTGAAACTTGATGTTGACATAAAATGATCAATTGTCCATAAAACAAAAAGTTTCTTATTGACTCATTTATTCTACATTAGAGAATCTCACGAACATGTTCATATAATGTGTGATATCACATTAATATTGACATAACCTCTCGTACAGTATTTTCAATCTTAATCACATACTGATGATTTTATGAAGCAGAGATTATATTTTATTGTTCAACACAGTATTCTTATATGTAAGATTTATTTGCTAAGTACAAAAAGTATTTTAATATTCAAATAATATATATACAATCACACACATAGTAAGTTGTTTGCCATATTTTAATCTTATTATTATTAATAATGGAAGAATAGGATATGTATTTTCTCAGAGTTATCTCAATCGCATTTACATTTCTTGGTAGTGGAAGTAGTGCTTGTTGAGGGATTTATTTTTGTACTTTCAAATTCGGTAGTACTTGCTTTGCCTTGGGTTGTCTGTTCAACAGAACTCTCAGATTTTTCTGCATGATTTACGAGTTCACTACTTGCAGTTTTCTGTTTAATTCTCTCAGATGTGATTATAGATTCAAATTTACTTTTAGAAGTGGCAGATTTATTGGTTTCTTCAACTTTGTTTGGTTCAAATGATCTTGATTTTATTACATTTGAATATATGGAATCAGACTTGGCATCATTTTGTGAATTTGTAGTAATTTGTGATTTTGTGGAAACTTTCACGTCTTCTGCAGCTGTGGACGCATGCTTGAAACTGTTGTTAGAAACTCCGATTGTTCCTTGATAAAATAATGGCAGTGCAGGATTGTAAAAACCAATATTGGACAATGGCAATTCTAAGTGAGAATTTGAGGAATATAACTGGGGTTGTAAATTTGACGGTACATGATATGTTGAAAGAGGCAGCAAATTTGCTCTAAGTGCAGGATAAGGAGACACACGCACAATGGAAACTGGCTGAAGACTAGCTTGATGTTCAACAAGATTGTTATCTGCTTCAGAATTTTGTGATAGCTTTTTAGATTCAATGGTCACTGCATCATTCAAATTATAATCTTCTTGCTTGTTTGCGTTAGCTTCCACTACTTCCGATTGTTCTTCTGAAGATATTAAATTCGCCTGAAGTTTATTGGGTGCATCTCTTTCTAGTATTTTCATTGAATTCATTCCATCCTTCATTCTGTTCACTGAATCAGCACCAGTTGTGAAGATAACATTACTTCCACCACCGTTGATATGCTGGGTTGTGTAAGAATATCCACTGATGGCAGGGTTGGATTCAGATGATGTGTAGATCAGTTTCGGAGTGTTGGAAAGTTCCAGCTGAATGTTTTCATATGGAGAATATGCTCCTTCTGATATTACACCCGAAAAGAGAAGCTAAAGAAAAATAAAATATTTTTAATTATTTCTGTCTTTAAGTATTTATGAATTCTTATGTAATTATGTCTCACAACTTCCACTGTCAAAATTTAAAAATTACGACTAAAAGTCAATTTAAATAATAAATTACAATTGTCACACACATACGTATCTCATGTATATTATTAAGATAAAAACTGTAATTTGGACATTTTTTCATGAATTTTTAATTTAAATGTGCGTATATACTTACAATGGTAGAGACAATACATTGTAGGAGCACCATTGTCGAGACTCGACAAAAGGGTTCCGAGCTTAAAGAAATTAAAGAGCGAACTACCAGGATGCGTAATGATGTGATCTCTATATACGCAGGCGTTCAATGTGCACTTGACGCTCCCACCACTCTCACACTTCTGCTTTTGCTGACCTGATTCTGTTCAAAAATTGCCCCGGGGGAATGTATACCTGTCCCTTGATTGTCGTCACACTGGATACAATTATATTGGCATTATATTGGCATATGTAGATCAAATTTTTATGGATACCCTTATCGTCGAATATCATGATTATACATATTGCACTTCATGCAATAGATTAATGCAAAGATAAACGATCGATTTTTCGGCGAAGGATGAATCAATTACATTTTTTTGCTTGAATAATGTCAATAATCTCGAACATTTATCTCAGCATGTAAAAATAGTATTTATACAAACTGCTACTTGAGAAACATATTACTTAACACATTAGAAACAGAGAAAAATTTAAATTTTAATAGTGAGATTTGTGCAAAAAGGTTTCGATTCTTTAATTACTTGTTTTGTGATATTATAAGTGTATTACTTACAATATAAGATTATTTTGACGCGTGTCACGCAAAAAATGTAAACAGGATATAGAGAAAATATTGTAATTTGAGAAAAAGTAGTTTGCCATCGTGCTGATCGGCAAATTTGGCAATCGCGTTTTTTTATCTCTTCATTAAATATGCATGAGCAATCGATTTGTCACGGCGAGAACTTATTATATTCGCGCATACATTAAAAAATCAACGGGATACCGAATCGAGAGGAAACCGAAAGTGCGATTGTAATATTCGGATCAAGTATAATGATCGTCGACCACGCCTATTTTAACACAATAAGAGATCAAGATATGCAATAACGCGACGCCGAACGCGCGCGACTTACGAAGATCTGCAAACTTTCATCGAGAAAATCGTACAATTGTTGACTTTCTATTGACATGCGAATTGGAAAATAGAAATTATCGCATCGACGATTAATTTAAGGGGGAAAAAAGACTGATATTTTCAATTTTAAATTTATGTTGTTTGTATTATCGCGACCTCGCAACACTATACGAAGGCGTTGGTCAGGCCGAAATCCAGTTTTCGAATGACCTCTATACTTAAGCCTTATTGCTCATTTTGTAATCGCGCACCCAGACGTAAAAAAATACGACCCCGTCGATTTTCGTAATCCAGGGCACTCATAAAGTTCCTGATTTTTTGATACCACATTTTCGCGAATTAAAATATATTTGCACAGAGAGAGAGAGAGGTGTTACGTATTTAAGTAACAATAATTTGAAGCGAGAAAATTGTACATGTAGAGTCGAATATATAAATTATATAAACATTAATCAAATGTACTAAGATATTCATTTAAAAATGCATCATTTATTTATCTTTTTGTATTCTTCCAATGATAATAATCTTAACCCATTTAAGAGAAACGTGACAGCGTACTTCAGGCACGAATATTTCGTGAACGTCGTACATTCACTTTTTCCATCATGTTTATCTTGGTAAATGCGTATCACATTGTGAGAATTTTGCATTCTCAATCAATTACAGCTTACACAATGGAGTCATTCAATTATGGGACTATCGCATGTGCACCCTGCTCGACAAGTTCGACGAGCACGACGGGCCCGTTCGGGGTATATGTTTTCACAATCAACAGCCTTTGTTCGTTTCCGGCGGCGATGATTACAAAATCAAAGTGTGGAACTACAAGCAGCGAAGGTGCATCTTCACCCTGCTCGGTCACCTGGACTACATCAGGGCCACTGTGTTCCATCACGAGTATCCTTGGATTCTCAGTGCTTCCGACGACCAGACCATCCGGATCTGGAACTGGCAAAGCCGTACGTGCATTTGCGTAGTAACTGGACACAATCACTACGTGATGTGCGCGCAGTTTCATCCCACGGAGGACCTTATCATATCAGCTTCGCTGGATCAAACAATTCGCATCTGGGATATATCCGGTTCGTGAAAAAATCGTTTTGCATTTTAGAGAGATTTATAAATTCTCGTAAATCTTATTAAAAAATTTGTAGAAAGAATAATCGCTTGTAATCATTGACTTGTGTATTTCACTTCTGTATTTCATTTTATGCCGCTTGTATTTATTATTTATGTACGTGTCATTATCGTAATAAGTTTTAAATACAAGGCAAGATGTAATGACTTTGGCAACCCGTTATTATCGGGCAAGACGGCGGTGATTATAGCCGAATGACTTTGCAGGATTGCGCAAGAAAAACGTGGCGCCCGGTCCGGGAGGTCTAGAGGATCATTTGAAGAATCCGGGAGCGACCGATTTATTTGGTCAGGCTGACGCAGCGCTCAAGTATATGCTCGAAGGTCACGACAGAGGCGTAAACTGGGCCTGCTTCCACCCTACACTGCCCCTGATTCTCTCGGGAGCCGACGATCGGCAAATTAAGCTCTGGCGAATGAACGATGCCAAAGCGTGGGAGGTGGACACGTGCCGCGGACACTACAACAATGTGTCGTGCGTGTTATTCCATCCTAGACAAGATCTCATTCTCTCCAATTCGGAGGACAAGAGCATCCGCGTCTGGGATATGACAAAACGCACGTGTCTACACACATTTAGGAGAGAACACGAGCGATTCTGGGTTCTCGCTGCTCATCCGACTTTGAATCTTTTCGCTGCGGGTCATGACTCGGGCATGATTATCTTCAAGCTCGAGAGAGAACGTCCCGCTTACGCGGTGCACGGTAATCTACTTTATTACGTCAAGGATCGTTTCCTTCGAAAATTGGACTTCACCACGTCGAAGGACACGTCGGTGATGCAGATTCGGGGCAGCGGCAAAACTTCACCGTACAGTATGTCGTACAATCAGGCGGAGAATAGCGTTCTCATATGCACCAGATCGGCCTCGAATATCGAGAACAGCACGTACGATTTGTACATGATACCGCGCGAAGGTGATTCGAACTCGGATACTGCCGACACCAAGCGAGCGTCTGGCATTACCGCCATCTGGGTCGCAAGGAACCGATTTGCCGTGTTGGACAGAGGCTACTCAGTAAGTAAATCATAATTTTTACACCGATTTAATAAATTTCAGACTTAAATAACTTGAGTTTTCTATCATTTTGTTTTTTGTTTATTCATATGCAACGCAGTTTACTGATACATACTCTTTTCCGTATACTCTTTTTCCAGTTGGTTATTAAGAATCTGAAGAACGAAGTCACGAAGAAGGTACAGATTCCGAACTGCGACGGTATCTTTTATGCCGGCACCGGCATGTTGCTCGTGCGCGACGCAGAAGGGGTCACGCTGTTCGACGTGCAGCAGAAGAGAACTCTGGCTGAAGTCAAAATCGCCAAGTGCAGATACGTTGAGTGGTCCAGTGACATGTCCCATGTTGCCTTACTGGCTAAATTCAACGTCACAATTTGCAATCGTCGGTTAGAATCCCTGTGTTCCATACACGAGAACACCCGAGTGAAATCTGGAGCCTGGGACGATTCCGGTGTATTCATTTACACGACGAGCAATCACATCAAATACGCGATCAAGAACGGCGATCACGGCATCATCCGCACGCTTGACCTACCGATATACGTCACGAAAGTGAAGGGCAATCAAGTCTACTGCTTGGACCGTGAATGTAGACCTAGAATTCTTCGAATAGATCCGACGGAATACAAGTTCAAGCTGGCGTTGATTAATAGAAAATACGAAGAAGTTTTGCACATGGTTCGCACGGCGAATCTCGTCGGACAATCAATTATCGCGTATTTACAGCAGAAAGGATATCCGGAAGTAGCGCTTCATTTCGTGAAGGACGAGAAGACCAGATTTGGCCTCGCGCTTGAGTGCGGGAACATCGAGGTCGCGTTAGAAGCCGCGAGAACGCTCGATCAGAAATCGTGCTGGGAGAGTCTGGCACAAACCGCTTTGCTGCAGGGCAATCATCAGGTTGTGGAAATGTGCTACCAGAGAACCAAAAACTTCGAGAAGTTAGCTTTTCTCTATCTTATAACCGGCAATTTGGATAAGCTGCGTAAAATGATCAAAATTGCTGAAATTCGAAAAGATGTATCCGGACAGTATCAAGGAAGTTTGTTGCTTGGCGATATCTACGAACGAGCTAAGATTTTACGGGTATGTATGTCTGTCTAGACAATAATTTCATTTCTGTTGAATGTTGTGCGCGCGCGTATTAAGTAACGAACTTCCAACTCTTTGTAGAACTCCGGTCAAGCATCGTTGGCGTACGTCACCGAAAAAATACACGGAATATCGAACGAAGAGGACGACGCTCAGTACGAGTCGATGAGCGAAGAACTTTCTGAACTAGCGAACGGCGCCGTGTATCTCCGTCCACCTGTGCCTATACAACAAGCTGAGAACAACTGGCCGCTTCTGACTGTCTCGAAAGGTTTCTTCGAAGGCGCTATGATGTCTCGCGGAAAGAGTCAAGTAGCTGCCGCTCTCGCTGTGGAAGACGACGGCCAGGCGACTCCCGAGGGATGGGGCAACGACGAGGAACTCGGCATAGACGACGAAGAAGTCGGAGACGCGGAAATCGCGCCGGAAGGCGAAGAGAACATTGGATGGGATGTCGAAGACGTCGATCTCCCACCGGAACTCGAGGCTGCAACGACCAACGAAGAGGGCTATTATTCTCCACCTACGAAAGGAATTCCACCGACGCAGCATTGGACCAACAATTCCAAAATGGTGGTCGATCATATATTAGCTGGCTCGTTTGAATCTGCTTTTAGATTGTTACACAATCAATTCGGAGTGGTGGAGTTCGGACCTTATCAATCTCTGTTCTTGAACACATACGCCCGCTCTAGAACGTCCTATTCCTGCCTCCCTAACGTACCGTCACTATACGGATATCCTCAAAGAAACTGGAAAGATTCCAGCTCGAAAGACAGTCCATCGAAAAATGGCTTGCCCGCGATAGGTTTGCATCTTTCTGACTTAGTTCAGCGTCTTCAGATGTGTTATCAATTAACGACCAACGGCAAGTTTGCCAAAGCGATAGAAAAGTTGCAGAGTATTCTCCTGAGTGTGCCGTTACTCGTTGTTGATACCAAACAAGAGATCGCGGAAGCTCAACAGTTAATTCAAATTTGTCGCGAGTACATCTTAGGTCTGAAAATGGAGACCGTGCGTAAAAGTCTGCCAAGAAGTACGTTAGCCGAGCAGAAGAGGATTTGCGAGATGGCGGCGTACTTCACGCATTGTAATCTACAACCCGTGCATCAGATCCTCACTCTTCAAGTAGCTGTGAATTTGTTCTACAAATTGAAGAACTACAAAACCGCCGGCTCGTTCGCGAGAAGATTACTCGAGCTCGGACCGAATCCTGAAACAGCACAAAAAATTCGAGTCTTGTTGCAGGTATATTATCATTTTTCTTGCGTAAAACATTTATGTATTATTTCAAATAATTGTGTAAACGATTGATATCTAAGTTAAAGATGTTGATTTATTTTTCAGTCCTGCGACAAGAACCCTGTCGACGAACACAAATTAGCATATGATGAGCACAACCCGTTCTCGTTGTGCGCGAACACGTTCACACCTATTTACAAAGGAAAACCGGAAATAAAGTGTCCCTTATGTGGCGCAAGCTACAATCCACAATTCAAAGATACTATATGTACTATATGCGAAGTTGCTTCAGTAGGTAAATAAGTTATATTAAACTTGTATGTTAAATGTATTGTTATCTATTAGTTTTATCAAATTTTATTCACATTTTTGTGCATTGCATTTGATAAACTTTTACCGAGAAGAGGATAAATTTATATCTGAAATTTAAAAAGTATAATTTCTTACTTGATTCACAGTTTGGACTGTGTTTTTTCGTAAAACTTACACTTGAAATATGTAAAATAAGAAAATAAGTAGAAACAGATTTAAACAATTTGAAATATTTGTAGATTTGTTAATTTATGAAAGTGATTGAAAAGAAAGACAAACAAGAAGTATATACATTTCCAGCTTATAAAGTGGGTGCGTCTTATCATTTTGTAAAACCTATAAAAATAAATCTTAATACATTTTCATAAATATTGTTAAAGAGACTTTAGATTATTTAAAATGTATGTAACATGACTTGGTCTGTTTTATCAATTCATATTTTACTTTACAATATTAATTGAGAAACATATAAAGTTGAATATTTATTGTCAGAGTCACACTTATTTTTTGCATCAATATAATTTGTACAAGAAAAATAGGAACAATATTTGTGCAAGAAATGCTGTTTATAAGTGAATCTTATCCATTCCTATCAGTATATATGCATACATTTTTTATAAATGCTCAAGTTACATATTGTCAGAATATATGTAGTATAAGCCACATATTGTATAGTATAGAATAAAAATTTTTCAAACTACTTTTGTGCTTTTGTATGAACAGTATTCTTTGAAAAATTGTTTTGAATAAAAAAAAATGCATAAAGTACACAAAAAGAGTAATTAACAATTATGTGTGCGAACAATACTGTGGCAAATAAATAATTTTTGTTTTCTTTTTGAATTACACGGAAAAACTATCAAGAGACAGGAAGAAAACACTCATCTTTTCGAAGAGACGACGATCAGCGCCTTCAACGGAAATGCGAGGGTTCTGTCAAACAATTTGCAGATAATTCGTCCATCAAATTACTTCCTATACGTACACGCATCGCGATTGGTTACTTTGTTTACGCTCACGTTTTACAAACACTTAACATCGGATAAAAAGCAACCACGTGCAGATACACGTGAATAAATAAACTTGTCAAAATCCCGCAAGCTCGAACGGACGTTCGTTTTTTCCCAAAAAGAGAATCGAGGATCAAATCGATTAATCGATCGAACACGGCCCGCCCACCCCCACAATCCTGCGTCGGTTGGCAACGCGCTTGTTACCGACGCGAGTTGTATGCAATGGTGGATGAGGAAC
Source organism: Pseudomyrmex pallidus (assembly GCA_014825455.1). Lineage (NCBI taxonomy): Eukaryota > Metazoa > Arthropoda > Insecta > Hymenoptera > Formicidae > Pseudomyrmex > Pseudomyrmex pallidus. Next base: position 2,825 of record QVNV01014903.1, on the reverse strand, counting down.
GTGTAGAACGTTTGTACGCGCCGTCATTCTGAGTACTACAGCTGTTTCGCCGATAAGTACGACGGAATCGGTCGCCGTTAGTGTCACGCCGTTGCATTTCGCGCGCCGCAAACATCGTGCCGCGAATTCACGCGCCTCGCCCGGCGTCGCTCAGTCGTGCCATAGCGATATCTCCTTGCCGCGCCGTTTTTCGTCCGTTTTGACGCAGGTTTCCACCGTGAGAGAAAGAGAGAGGGAGAGAGAAAAAGAAAAAGATAGTGAGACAAGATAGTAAGAGACTCGGGGTAGGGGGAGAGAAAAAGGGAGAACGAGAGTCCGCGCAACACACGAGAGCGCTCTCGTCGTGCGAATCGAGGTGCCGCGATCCCCAACTCTCGAGCGTCGTCGTCGTCGTCGCCGCGGTAATAATGGCGACGGCAGCAACGAATGCCTGAACGCCTTTCCGAGAAAGCCGCTCTAGAAAAGTCGCTTTGTCAGTGCCCATAAACACTGCGCACGTAAATACTGGCACTAATACACGTTTGCGCGCGCAGGCACGCATTAAGGACGCGTCGCGTTGGTGTGTACGTGTTGCGCGCTTTAGAAGAAACGAGCACTCGTCAACGGTGAGTTTCTGTGTCCGGGATTCGGCTCGGTTGTGGTCGTCGTCGTAACAGAGTACGGAAAGTGCATGAAGAAGACTCGTTTGTTGTGCCCGGTTATCGAACGTGGAACATTGCGATCCGCTGTTTTCGGAGAATTTACAGAGGTTCGGTCTCGTTTGTCCGCGGTTCCGAAGAGAGGTTAGAGTCGAAACGTACAATTCCGGGAGTGACGTATCTCGCGGAACATCGAGAAAGCGGTGAGAGTACGAGGGTAGAGTCATTTTCGACGTTTCTCGCTATTGTCGTCGTCGTCGTCGTCGAGTTCCGTCGACGACCATCGCGACGAACGAAGACACCGACTGCGGTTTTTCCGTGATAAGAGGACGCCCGTGTATTCCGTCGAGCGTCGCGATCGCGCCGCTCTAGGGGTAACATTATCAGTGGCGGCGGCGGTGGTGGTGGTGTAGTACAGACGGTATGAAAAAATGATGTGATCGACGGTCATCATGGCGGCACCCATGTTAAAGTGGAAGAAAATCGCGAATCCGACCGGGCCCCAGCCGAGACCCAGGCATGGGCACCGCGCGGTTGCCATCAAAGACCTCATGGTCGTTTTTGGCGGTGGTAACGAAGGTATCGTCGATGAGCTGCATGTGTACAACACAGGTGAGTTAATCCCGCCGTTATGTCTCTGGCGCCCGTGCGTCCCTTTGCCGTGCGCGCCGTTCCTGGCGATTCCCGCGATCCAATATGGCGGCATACGTTGACAAGACGGTCACCGGCCGGAGCCGCTGTCGTACCCGCCGACTTCGCGTCCCGCACGAGACGCCCGGCGACCCGACCGCGTTTTCGTCGTCGGGCCTGATCGCGCCGACGTTCCCGGACCACCGCGGCGATCGCTCGGCTTCGACGAAGCCGCGAAATCGCCGCGGTCTGTCATTCTCCATGTTTATACGCGCGGGAGCGGCCATTGCTGTCTCCAACGATTCCCCCCCTCTTTCTCGCCTGCTAACATACAGCGCTATGCAACGAGTTTCCCGTCATTCCACGTTCGCGCTTACTCTCTGTCTTTCTTCCTCTTCGTTTTCCTCCCGTCGTTCTTTCTGCCCTTGCACCGCCGTTTTCAGCCGCGCTTCACCACATATGTAGCGGCTGCACGCATGTATTATCTCTTGCGCTACATATGTGCGCGCGCCTGCGTGCAACGCTGCGCGCATTTCGAGCCCGATTTCGAAATCCTCTCGTCCCGGCGCCCGTGCTCGCCATACTAACAGCCAGAATACATTTGGGCTCGCTTCGTTTGGCTGCGCGTCGTGTATTTTTATTTTACCCCCTTTTTACCCTTTATTCTCGAAAAAGTAGGCGCGCGAGTAACGAAATCCTCCAGTACTTGTGTACTTATCTGCGATAAATGATATGTAATGCGATTTACACGCAAATAAAATAATATTTTATTTCTCATTCAAATCTTGTGTGTTTTGCAGAAATTAAATTAATTATTTACAATATTCTCATGTTTCTCATTTTTATACATTTTACATTTTTTCTCTGTGTTTCTAAGGTTTCGCAATTAATTTACTGATTTTAATGTAACTCCAATGGTCGTACACAAATGAGCCTAGATAAATTGCACATATAATTTGGGGTGGAGGTGCAAGGGGAGGAGCTCGGTTCCTCTTTCTCATTCACATATTTACTTCCTATTAAAGAAACAAATAATTCTAGAGATAACAAGATAAATAAAAATTGGATGGTGAATCTTTTTATTAAAAAAAAAAAACATGCGAGAACATGCTGAACAGCGCAACAGCTTTCGAGCTGTTAAAAATTCTTTTAGAAAATATTCTCTTCTATTTAAAAGAAGCCTGAGTATAAATTTGAAATAAAGCATAGATGTGTTTTTAGTTTAGATGTTTTTAGCAATTATATGTACATGTGCGTGAATAAATATGTTGACATAAACGTATAACATCATGTATATACCTATAAATAAATAAGACATAAATAAAATATTACAATTGAAAATAAAATTTTTCTTTGTCCAATGCTTTGTTTTAAAAAAAAATAATTAAATAAAAAAACTTATATCTCTTGCATTTTCGATTAAATTTGTAATAGCGTAAAATTCTCTCTTTTCGAGATTATGTACTAAAAAATGTTACATCGTTATATGTGTACAATAATACAAATAACATAATAATATTGATATGTATATCGATCTACAATAATATATATTATATA
>QVNV01014895.1:0-18469 GCA_014825455.1 Pseudomyrmex pallidus | reverse complement strand
TTTCCGCATGTTTTCCTCAATATCTTTCTGCGAGTCGTTCGTACTAATTCTAGATGTGCTTCGCAGAAAGCATTCGGCCGAATAGTAGGAACAAGAATAATCCCAATGTCAAACAGATATCAACATCTGTTTGAAAAAAAAAACAGAATTTATTTGCGAACAGACTATTACGTTACACACTGTCAACTGTGATTTGAGGCTCGTATTGGCCCTTTTCCTACGTTTTTGAAACTTCTGGAGCTTTTCATCTTTATTACTTACAATTAAGGCAGACAGAAGAACGCGTTTTGTGTGTGTGTGTGTGTGTGTGGACATGAGCTTTTTCAATTTCATAACTGTTTACTTCGGAACGTCAACTGCAAGATCTTTGAAGTTGTGGGTTAACTACAGCAGAATTTTGATCAAATGCGGCCTTTAATTGACTTTCTTGGCTTCTTGTCAACACCACGCCTTACTTCCTAGACACTTGGATGTTTTATTCACGAAAAGAAAAGATTGGTATTATAGTAAAAAATCAAAGCATATATATATCGGCGTCACGCGAATTTATTTGCGAACAGACTATTACGCACAACTGTGGTTTGAGGCTCGTATTGGCTCTTTTCCTACGTTTTTGAGATGTCAACATGTCTCCCCTGAGTGGATATCCTATCACTTTTGTCTGAAAGTTTCCCGCATCTTCCATATTTTTCGAGATATTTGCCTAGAGCAATTTGAATGTTAATTTGATCACAATTAACTTCGGAAGATTAAATGCTAAATGTTTCAAAAACAAAGAATGAAAAACTAGATATAATGAAAAGATACATATCGGGAGAGAAGAGAGACTGATAGAATCCGATTATAAAAAAACGACAGACAATCTAACGAAAAAAGTAAATGACGATTGAATTTTCTTTGAGAACTTAATGCTCGAATTAATCATTAACTTGAGCGCAGATCTGTCGTAATAATGGCGCTTACATTTCAAGAAAAAAGAAAAAATAAAAAAAAGAGAGAGAGAAAGAGAGAGAAATGTTTTTTCTGCTTTATATTTTAACATATTTTAAGTTTTATAATGTAGACACGTGAAAATCTCTCGCGTGAGATATATAAAAAATTCTCTCAGAACGCTGACTAGAAGTAGCACTGCTGTATGTTTCTTTTTTTCGGTCGCTTTTTTTCTACAGACATCTCCGCGATTCTTGTTTCATAATTGTCAGGAGCTCCTAACGTCGCGTTGCTTCATAGAACTCGCGGCTTGTACATTTGTTCGACATGTCGCCGCACGTGTACTTATGACGGGCGAAAGCACGAAGTATCACATCACTTAAACGCTTGTCGCTTTTCTTTTTATTTTCATTCCGTCACCGACTATTTTTCATGCGTTTCCACTCTCACCGCAAGTATTTTTCTCTCTTAGAATATAAAAAAGAATCAGCGTCACCGCTACGACACGCATACCGATGCGCATAAGAATCGAAATGCGACGACGACGTCGAGTTTTTGTCGAGTTTTGTAAGTTTTTTTATACGGTCGTGAACGTTTGTCAAGAAACAATTAGATGACAAATTCACCGCTGTACACAAATTGCGTTTTTAAACAATATGTATGCGATGTAAATGTGCGAATAAACAGCAGAACAAATTGTTTACAAGCTTCGACAGACGATTGTACAATATTGAACAGTATTGGACAGTATATATGTTTGTATATCGATCTATGTAAGTTCAGGACTATCAATGCATTATCAATCCTGATTATGACTGTTACAGCAATCCTTAATACCATTTCCACGTTCATTCCCATAAGAAATACCGCAAAAGAACCTTTGCGTATGCAAAGCGAAACGTTCTCACCTGTTGCAAGCTTCCTTGTTGATTCTAATCGAGCACTCGTGATGGAAGTTTGCGTTATCTCTTTTCTTCTTTTTCACTCCGGCTAGTTTTTGCTATCGGAAGAAAGAAATTGCTTGACAGTAAACAAGTTTTTATAATTAAAAGTTGTTTAATACGTTTTTAAACTCAATCTGTTTAGCAATATTTAAATATGTATAAATATATAAATATATATAAGTTGACCCAAAAAAATGAAAAAAATAAGAATTGAATAAATACAGTGGAGTGGCCGGATATTGGAATTTTCGGATAATAGAACAATCATTTTCTTTTGCGTTAAACTTTATTTATTCAAACAGAAATCAACAAAAAATGGTAGGTTGTATCAAAATTTACAATGAAGTGCAATTTTTAAGAATTCCATATCTTTTTGGCTGCTAAGTTTTTTAACATAAGTAACGTTCGGATGATAGAAATACGATAGAATGTTCGGATAATGGGGATTCGGATATGGGAGTCTCTTCTACTGTACTGTGAAAAGTTTTATTAAATTTAATTCGAATCTTCACGTGTGTATTCATAATTTACATGTTTAAAGAAAGAAAATAAATATATATTATATATATACTTGAATGTATATCGGGCATATTGGCTCGTATCGACTTTAATACATAGTTATATATTTTCACAAACTTTTAAATTGTTGTAATCTACGCAAGTGTTATTAAAATTTTCATTTGTGTAAAATATATCAATCAAATTGTGCCAAATCCACGAATCAGTTATTGAATTATCAAAACTTTAGTTAGTTACGGAAGAAAAAGTAACAATATATAATAGAAAAGTAATAGTTTTAAATTGGTTTTAAAGAGTTAAATAAAATTATAATCGAAGTCCAACAAAGTGTCACTAGGTATATTATCGCATGAACATCTATTATATCTGTCTGTTTCTTCTTATTTAAATTTTTGAAAAAAATCTGTGTGTGTTTTGGAGTTTGAGAGAGCTGACGTATTTATCTCAGCAACGGTTGAGTCAAATTGAATCTTGTCCAGGCAACAATCAGCAGCCGGAATTAAAATTACCCCATGAGAAATTTGATCAAAATTTGATTGACATCGAATCGACTTCAAATGCGTCAAATGTTCATCGATGATCAATTTCATCAAACTTTTGATGTATTATCGATGCAAATTAACGTTTGTATATTATAATATGAACGTTTGTATACTATATTTAGTTGGTTTTTTATAGAGGTATTATATATATTCTCTGTATTTATGCTTAAAAAAAAAATAAAAAACCTGAATTTGACGTCAATTCGACGTCGTTTCGATGTCAATTAAAACGCAAATATATATGTTTCACTGTTTACAATCTCTCTAAAAATGATAGAAATATAATAGTACTAATAAATTGTAAGTACTATTATTAGCTGTCATATTACATTGCAGTGATGCAAAAAGTCTGCAAGTCTCGGAAGAAATGAACCTAGCTAGCGGCGTGAAGTTTGCTCCAATTACACTATACGTAAGTCATCACTCACTCCAATTCTCTAATTCCAATAAATAATAAATAAAATGTGTAGAATAGCTTGAGAATAAGTAGATAAAAATAATTACAGTTTAGTAAGGAACAAGTGGTCTCGCGCACTGAATGCAAGAGCTGCGAATATGGAAGGTCTCAAGTTCAAATTCCACCATTTGGATTTTTTCTTGACCCGGTATCTTTCATCAAGTTAATCAGTTGATCGGCGAACTGAATAAGACCTCCAGAGATTAATTTGAGTATATATCACCATAATATTACTGTGATGCATTTCGGCAGACATTTTAATATTAATGTGATATTACATTAATGTTACGATAATATTTCTATATTAGAGTGTATTATTGCAATGAAAAAAACAATATTACTGTAATATATTGCAGTAATATTATATGCTATGGAAATATACAAAAGAAATATAGCGCGAATTGGATCCGGATTGATTTCCAGTCAATATCGAAAACACGTCGATTTTTTGGACAAAATCACATCGAATCGATGAATGCCATCGATGTATCGATGACTGTATTCGAGGTCGATTTGATCAACCATTTCTCATTAGGCACATAATAAAAAATATTCAATTTTGTTCTCTTCGTGCCTATATGTGTGCGCAGATATTCTCTTATTCCGATTCAAAGTTAAAAAATTTGAAAAATGACACGTCGATATCTAATTTTGAGATTCCACGGTCACTCAACCTACACTCAACTCCTGTAGCACGGCGCGAGATCTTGGAGAGCGCGCCTCTTATCCTTTATTCCGCTTCCGGGATTGGCTATATCGGTGCCAGCGCACATGATGAGGGCCGGATATGCGCGTCGGTGGATGCGCGCCGCGTGCGCGCGTATACGCGCCCGCGAGCAGTGTCGCGTCAGCTCCCGGCCCTGTCGCACCACGTACCATCATCCAGGTCCAGTACCTATACCTGTTCTCTTCTCTCTTTTCTTTCTCTTTTTCTCTCTCTTTCTCTCTCTTTTCTCTTTTACTATCCGACCGACCGACCGACCTAATCCAATCGATCCGATCCATCCGCCGATACTATACACGTCTCGTGTGGCTAAACGTCCGATTGCCACGCTGTCGAGTCGAAAGTCGATCAAACAGTGCTCCACAATTGCCGCTGTCGTCGTCTTCATCGTCTCCACGTCGTCGACGTTGTAGTTAACGTTGTTGTTCAGCCATTCCGTGCGCAGATCTACTCATCGGCAAGTTATTTATCACTCACTATATTTTTTCATTTTTTCAAATCCAAAAGTAAATTAAGTCATACGATCGATCGATATTAATCAACCCCCTTGGATCGGTGTTTTTCAACGCTTTGTTTATGATAAATGTTGAATTTTTTTTTTTTTTTTTTTTTTTTTTTTTGACAATTTGTAAAAAGAATGAATACAATTCCAAAACAAATATTTATACACACATGCTTTGTAAGAAAATAAGTACGTTTTTTGTTTCTCTCTAAAAGAAAAAGAGAAAAACAATCAGAAACAGAAGATCCAAGTTATATACAAATCATTCTTTAATTCGAAATAGGAAGAAGATTAATTGATTATCAAAGATGCAATAGAAAACTGATTGATCAAAGTTTTATAGCTATAAAAAAATAGAAAACGTTTGTGTGTCGCATATAAGTATTTGTAATATCATACGACAAGACCGCAGACAATATAAAAGTCATTATCACACAAATTTTCTACGCGCAGAAAACTAAGAAAATATAATTTTTTTTTCGTTGAATCGAAATGTAATATCTGTAATGTGTGTGTGTGCGTACACACACATGACGGATTTATATAGGTGTACAGATATGTACACATATACAAAAGCGAAGTCGCGCGCGCAGACTCCGTACGTAGTCTGTGTCTCTTATTTTACTCGTATTGTAAGCGCTCGATCTCGCGTGCCTGTGTAACAACCGGACCAGTAATCTGGATAAAAATTAAAATGGCAAAATCACATGTGAAATATATCGAAAAATACTTCTTAGCTTATTTATTATTTTTCGCGATCTTTTCATAAAACTCTCTAAATAAAGGCCGGTCACTCATTGGCAATTTAAAGGTCACATACATACGCAAAAAATTGCAAATCCAATCTTTAATTTTTTTGCACGAATTAAATACGCAAAGTGAAATCCATGATGGAATTTTTATCGCAGAAAACTCAAAAGTTCGGTATAATACTTGCTTTTATGCAAGACATAAGACAAATTGTTTGCAACAGTCTTCCCCAAAAACTATTGCATGTAAGTCATGACTTCATATAGTCTAATGTATATATAGCATACCAAGCGATGTGTAATAACCGACTCGGTTAAATCGAGGTATTTATAAACCGCGTAAACTCTCGCCGGAATGCATTCGATAATTTATACGTTATAACGGACGAAGTTACGCGCGCGTGCGCGCGTTGTGCGTACTGAAACTAAGTTATGACTCTCACACGTATTAAAACGCGAAACGACGCGACGCGTCATCACTAATACATTCACAAAATTTCGTTTTCTCACATCATTAATAATACACATCATTAATAACAATTTGATCAATCCTATATTTCTCTCTTTCCTTCCTATGTAAGCGCAAGAAATCTCCGACTCTAAAGAGATTGTCGCGCCCCGCGTGTCGGGATTTATTTTTAACTCGACCCTTAAGAAGATTTGCGCTTGCTAAGCCAACTAAGCGTTACGCACTCCGTGTAATTACGAAAAGTTGTTTAAGTACAGACATGCGATAACATTCTCGACGATGTATTATGTAATTAGCCGTCGTGAGCTAATTTAAAAATTATCGAGAATAAGTTTTGAAACATCGGGACTTCCGAATGTGCATACATGTATACGTAATACATAATAATCTCGTGTAACTTATCAACACGATCTTTGATTTGAATTATACCGCACACGAATACGATAATTCCTTTCACCGGTATTTGAGCGAACAAAAAAGCGTCGTTGAAATGTTCCTTTCGTAATATCGCGGGTTGTTCGATTGTGTTTTAAAATTCATCCCTCGCCGAGTTTCACTATCGTGCGATATTCCAGCGTCGTCTCAAGAGAAGCGCGGTAGTTCACGCCCTGGCGTATTTATTCCGACAAATAGTATCGCCAGCGAGAACTATTATTACATCTAGACAACAAGTGCGACGAAGTACCGTCGCTGCTTGAGGCGCGAATCCGTTAATAACTCACAGTTGACCGAAATAGACGCGCGTTACACGAGGGGGTAAATATGCGCCGGAGTGCGGTGTACTTGGCCAGTTAGAGATCAGGTCACCGACTGCTCTCTCCCGCCGGACTTTCTCGTAACTGAAATACCTCAGATGTCTTGGCGTTTAACGTACCGGGCACATCAACTCTCAGTATGCACCGAGAGTTTGAGTCGTTGTTACAAAAGAAAAGTTTTTTTCTCGCCTCTTATCCTTTCTCTGGTCATACTCTCTTTGAAGAATTTTCTTTCTCAGAGGGAAAAATAAGAAAATTACACGGCATGGCAGGAGAAAGACCAGGAATATGAGATATAATATTAGATATATAATGAGACTGATAGGAATGCAAGAATCCGCGTGGGGGTAATAAATTTTATGTACATTTTCTAGAAAAGAAAGATGCGCGAAAAATATAGAAATGCTTATTGCGAGAAGCAAATATAGAAAACAACTTTGGCTGAAAATCACCCCTTTTCCAATATGTCATTCAGCATTGTCTTATCAAATATCACTGGCTATTCTTTATCTGGTCTTTCAAACTATGCGTCTTCTCGATTTTTCTTTCCAATCGAGACTCCAACATCGAGTCGCAATTAAGGCTTCGATCCTTTTGTATTCAAGTTTCCGAGCGATACCATTTTCTTGCCTTATCTTTAAAGGAAGATTCGGACTTGAGTCGCAGAGAAAGAAGTTACTTTCATGTTATCTTTGCCGTGGCGGCAGTCGACAGTGTGTGTCGAAACTTTTGTTCTAGTTAACATTAGTCCGGAGAAACAGAGAAGCAGAGACGCGCGTTGGCAGAATGCATAGGCGAGAAACAGAAAGTGTCTGTCAAAAGAGGCGTTGTTACCACCGGGGGCGTATTTCCACTATCTTCGTCTGCTTGTTCGTTAGCGTGAGAGTAGAAAAACAGAGAGAGAGAGAGAGAGAGAGAATATACGTACATACGTACATATATATAGATATAGGGTAAAACTACGGTAGTTGCGCCGCGCCAGGTTTTACGCCGCATAAGTCAAAAACAATAGGAGTAAGGATAAATTTACGCGCAATGTAACTTTGTTAGACTTGTATAATATTTGTATTAAAATTAGATTAGGGATTAGCATTGTAGTATAATTTCATCTTTTGATTATTAATATCAGCAAAACCATCGTCAGTTTAGTCATTTTGTCAGCATAATAAGTGTAGCGCGTAACCATTTATTATAGATACATAAAATGATTGCTATAAGATTTAATAAAAAAGATTTAATAGTTATTTTGCGATATATAAGTGTAGAAAAATAATAAAGGATAAAGTACAGCAAACTATATAAACACTTAGCGTGTTCTTTATTCAGTTAGCTGTCTTATATATCCCAATAGTTTGCGATATACGACAGTTTTAGCGTGCAGAATGTGCCCTGTAATACAGCATTCTCTCTCAAATACAAGTTCTTCTTGCGTCTGCGCAGACACATGCGCAGTACTACACTTTTGTTATGTCCGACGAGCTAGAATCTACCTCCATTTTTCTCATGTATTTTTGTTACTCTTGTCTATTACATATTTATAAACCCTTACTCCGTAAACGTTTTTTCAGTAACTTTACTCCATAAACAGAGGTCATTGATCTCAAATAATTTTGAGTGTCAAAAAGTCATTGAAAAAATCTAAACAAATTCGTGTAACATCTTCAAACATTCCAAATTGAGATTTGAATAAAAACAATGTGCAACAATTTTTTTAAATACATTAGTATTCTATATATAAATATATATTATAAAAAACAAAAAATGTACTGTTATGATTTAAAAATCATAACTTTTAAACAAATTATGATATAGCAAAAAATCAACCGGGAAGTTAAAGTTTAGGGATCAAACTTTGATGAAAAAAAATATAACACGTTTATTTATAACAAATATGTACTTAAGTTCAGAGCATAAAATGTCGCAATTTTGAAATTTCAAAACCAAGGTTTGTGGATGAAAAAATTTTTTTTCTGCAGTTACAACGTTTATTGCACATAAGAATATATGAAAGCAAAAAACCTCTTCAGCTGAACGCTGCGACATGTTTGTTGGTTGCAAAGTTTGAAAACGTACTTAAAAATACGTTATTTTTATAGGTTATGCCTATATTTATAGATTATATCAAATAAATACTAATTTATTTTCATAAAACAAAGTAAAAAATTTACTTGTATCAAAAAATAAAAATTTACTTACACAAAAAGCAACCGTTGACCGTAAACGGGGGTTACTTTTGTCCCACCTTTTATCACGTAGCGTTAGTTATCACGTTTTTTAATATTATTTTGATAACTATTCATGTAACAAAAGATGTTTCAAATAAAAGTTGTAGCTCTTGAAAAATACATCATTTATGTTCTATGCATTTTTTGCATAGAACCACTACTTTTCGAAAAAAGTGGATAATATGAATATAGGACTCCCCGATATATATGTATATATATATATATATATATATATATATATAGGTGCACATTAGCTATTTCTTCTATGATCTTTGTGAAACGGTATTTTTATGTATTTTTAGTCGCTAAAACCGAATGTGAAAGAGTTTTGTGACGGGGAAAGAGCGAAACTTCTCCTTCTGCCGAAAGGCTAAGACCCTTTCTTTGTCTACGCACTTACAACACAAACAAAACTTTTATGTTTAAACATTTTTTTTGTTTTTTATGTTTGTGTTGTAAGTGTGTAGGCAGAAAGGGGGCTTTGCTTCTCTTCCTACATCCTCCGGATAATCGTGAAAAACGCTTTTGTACATGTTTTTTAAATATGGCGGCTTGAATATGTCCGACCGACAAGAACTTTTTTCACTTTTGTTTTCAGCGACTAAAAATACATAAAAATACCAAGTTTCACAAAGGTCGAAAAGGAAATAGCTAATGTGCAACTTTATCAAGAAAAGACAAGATTCTTGAAATTTAAACTAAGAATCAAATTGATCAATAAGAGCCGACGCAGGATGTTTTTGCGGAAAGAATGGATAAATATATATATATTTTTAAATTTTTCAGTATAAATTATAGGATGCTGGATTTGCATTACGTATATAAGAAGTTTGACACTGAAAAATTTATATATATGTATATATTACATACATATATATATATGTTAGCGTTAAAATCCGAAGTGAGGTGGATCCTAAGATTGACTTGTCAATTCGCGGAGCATGGTCAAAACCCGAAATAAGGTTTTCAACATACTTTTCAATGTACGCTATTGTTGCAGTGACATATTATAGATTAGGTTGAGTTAGGTTTTTATGGGGAGGGGGTGCAACGGGAGAGGCGGAGCCCTTCCCTCGCTCACATATGTACGATAGTATGTGATACAGAGGAAATATTGCATACGTCTAAAATGTCCGTTCGAGTTTTGACCGTTGTTCCGCGCATTGACCAGTCAATCCTAGGATCTATCTTACTTCGGGATTTAACGCTAACACATATATATATTTATTCATTCTTTCCGCAAAAATATTCTGCGTCGGCTCTTATTGGCCAATTTGCTTTTTAGTTTATCAAGAAGCTTTTCTTATATTTCTATTATCTCATTTTTTTCGAAAAGTAGTGGTTCTATGCAAAAAGACACAAATCATGTATTTTTTTCGAGAGCTATAACTTTTATTTGGAACATTTTTTGTTACATGAATATTTATTAAAATAATGTTTAAAAAATGATAATTTTAGACATTTTTTATGGTTTTGACTTTGAAAATGACCTTATCGGTAATTTTTGCTATCATATTCGTAATCAACGCACCAAAATAATTAAGTGATATATCAATCAACAGCAAAATAAAACGTTTCAGATTTTTAGAACTTCAGCCGCAAAACTTCCTTTAAAGCAACGAGAAAATTAATTACTTTGGTTGTAACTGTTCCGAAATGTGTGTCAATTTTTGAGATATTTTCCGATATAAAGATGCAAACATCGACCGATAATATGTCACGATATAATTTGGTATTTTTGCACGCTGAAAAAGACACAAAAAACAATTCAGTTTCCGAAATTGCAGTTTGGAAAATAAAATACGTTTACGAAGTGCGATGTATAACTCGGTCGATTGCATATTTTTTTATAACGGAATAATGGCGTCGAAATCTGTTCGTGACTCACGATCGTATATATATATATATTTATGCTTTTATATATATATTTATGCTTTTGTCTCTGGTGTAAATTTTATACCGTGACTCGGCTCAGGATAAAAGTACGAGTACGAAGTGCGAACGAATCAGGCATGAATAATGAGAGCTCTCAGTGACGGTAATCCACATTGACTTCAGATAGCACAATACCAATCAAATTGGAAGCGGATTTCATATCATGTCAAACGTTTCTACGAGCGAAAAAGTATTCGGGATTTCATAAAGATTGTCTCACATTCGTTTTTTTTAATTTTTTCACGTTTGATAAAAGTCAGTATCAATAATAAATGATATTTTAAATAATATATTCTGTGATTTTTTGTTTTAAGCAAAAAAAAAAAAATTTTTAGCAATGACGAGATTGACTTGATAGGGAAACGTGAAATTTACGCTCCGCTTTGTTGGATCGACTTGGAACGGGCTGGCAGGAAAATTGAATTTTTGCGGCATGTTAGAGATCAAAGGAGCGCGACGAAGCAAGATACGTAATTTCATTTCTTTATTTTTAGCTGATTTTTTGCAGGTGCGCCGCGCCTTAACGATTCACGTTTTGAATTTCAAACCTTCATCCGAAATGTCTTTTGATCGTTCCTTTTGTTCTTTCTCTGCGTTACATACAAAACACACATATATATATATATATATATATATATATATATATATATATATATATATATATATATATTTTGCAAGAAAATCATATATCTACTGTAACGTATCGTTATGTGCGTAAATCTTTACGTAACAATGAATTGAATGAAAAGGAGTAAAAAAAAGAGTTTTTTTTAAGAAATTCAAATAGCAATTCTTGCATACTCTTCCACTCCACGATACATCACTCTTAATTTTCAATCAATCAAAAAAGTTATGTTAAAAGTTTGCTAGACGTGTAGAGTTATTTTACAAACAATCTGTTTTTGCTCTCGTAAAAAAATATTACATTTTATCGTTTTTATGCTTCAAAAAATATAACGTAATTTTGTTTTTTTAAACCGCGCTAACATACTAGTCAAAGCAAAACAAAAGAGGCAATTAAAAAAAAAAATAAAATAAATTTGTAGCGTCAGAAACACTGTCATAGACTTTCAATAAATATACCTTTACTTGCTTTCATTGTAGTCGATTATATCCTGAAAAAAAAGAGATTTCTTCGAAATGAACAAAAAATTGATTTAACGTTTTGTCAAGAAAAAAAAAAAAAAAAAAAAAATGTCATTGCTTAATCGATTTTGCATCTTCGAGGCCAGCGATCTTGCCAAAGAGAGACATATCTTTTCGATAAAAGATTAAAAACAGCTCGTTTGCGAGCACAAGTGCGACGCTATTTTGGAGATTGTGTTCAGATTAGAAAGGAGATCGTTAGGCGCGAGAATCTTCCACCACGCTGCTGGATTGTTTTGTGATAGGGTTGCTCGGACTTTGTAATTGTATCTTGCAAAAACAATTAACCCTTATTTCATGATACATCGCATAACGTATTTCGCGATTCGGGATAATTAAACGTCTAATCAACATCACTATCAGTGATTTTTTCACTAGACGCGAACAATAGCAAGAGTTGGATTTAGTTTTCTTTTTATTAGTTTATTACACATTTCGTGACTGCAAGATGAAATTGCGCTTTTTGTATTAATTATTGACGATTTTCTTTTTTCTTAAAAAGACAGATGTGTGTATATTTACACTTTGTTTTTTTTATAAAAATAAAAGTTAATTTCACATGGATCATAAAACGTAATTACTATATAAACATTATCGTTGATGTTTCACAATAAATTATAAATTCATGTAAATTCGTGGCATCTTAGAGATTAAAAATGAAGTGCAGAGAGAAATATACTCGCTTTTACTACCGCATATTTTCGGAATAACGAAACAGAAATCATGAATATTTGAGCTTTATTAGATATAAGAAACAATAGAAAGAATAAAATAGAGAGAAAAATGGAATTTTCTCTTTTCTACATGATTTACTACATATGAAAAGTTACATAGGTGCGGTAATGTCGCGAGGATAACCTACTTTCCATATGCGTTTTTATGTATGTGTGAATAATATGGAAAATAGGTCGAGGGGGTAGTTTTCGTCCTGTAGGTAGTTTCACTAAGTGAATATTGATGCGCGTATGGTGCGGGATCGCTCCATACCCTCATTTTCGTTTCGAATTTCCTAATAATTACTTAAAAAATTCTTTTTTTGTTTTTTAAACAGCCGTGTGTGCAATTATTTATTCATTTTTCCTAAAAGATTTTCACATTCGAGTAAAGTACAAGTATAATCGATGAAATGTGAACTTATAAAAAAAAAGTCGAGTTGCACGAAGAAGAGCGCAACTACAGATTCACTTTCTTCTGATCAAATTTTCTCTCATTTATCCGCATTTATTTCTCAAATACGGAAAATGAGATCTCAAATCGGATTTCAAGCCTTTTCCGACAAGAGTGAGTACTTTTAATTGATTACACGCGGACTAAAATATAATCTGAGTAAATCCGATACATAGCACATTAGATTTCCGCGGAAAAAGAGTTTTTTTCTCGATAGCTTCTCCGCTGTATGAATTTATACAATGTGCAAATAAAAATAATGAACATTTTAAACAATAAACAGTCGGAAAAGATATCAACTGATGATTATACAATTGTTCTGTGCAATTGTTTTCGCTATGCGCATGGAATGTTATCAACAGAATGATGACTCTTGTCACATCTTTAATGACCTACTGTACGTCTTTTTTCTCTTCTTAAATTTCACGGAAGAATATATAAAAAATTACTGGAGCACTCGGGCAATATTTAATTTTCTCTCATAAATCTCTCTTGAATAAAGTAGCGCATTTATCCTCGTTGTTATGTGACCGTCTTCGAAGATCTTCGGATGTGTTTATCCAAGAAGGATAGTAATCTGTCTTTGGTAAGTTGATTTTGTTCCCAGATGCGTTAATCTTGCCGCTTTTCGTCAATGTCTGCTCGTAACCGTTTAGTAAACCACAGTAAAGGATATTTCGTGCACGTAGTCAATTTACTCGGCGAAATGAGCAGCTTACCGCGAATGATGAATCTCGCGACAGCGCGTGTGCCGTTCTATTGGCCCGAAAAGAATAAATGCAAAGTTACATTAATTAACAATAAAAAAGCAAAAAAAAAACAATAAAGCTTGTAAATTAAGCAGTAGAACGGCTAGAGATAAATATATTGTAGAGTAAATGTCACGTGACTGATCTAGTCACGTTTTACAATAAGAGTAATAAACCCATCACGACTTTATATAAATGAGTAACATGAACAAAAAATCTAAATTAGCAAACAAAGAAATTATCATTTCAGCCTATCCGCGTCTTTTCAAAGACACTAATCAATTATACAACCGACCGATGAACTTTCTGCAAGGAAGTTCCGCAAAAGTTAAATAACTAATAAATTTTCCGCCTGCCTGAGTCTGCAATTTCTTTAAACACGGAATTGCAATCATCCTCGCGCAATTAAACCCAATTTATGACTGTTTGAAATCTAGCATTATCTCAACTAAATATATGCAGAAAAGATGCATGTTACATTTGATTATTTTTTTCAATACTAAAAATTGAACATTAAAATATATCGGAACATCGAAGTCTGTGTGAAAGAGAGATTGAACGGTAGAAAATACTTAGGGAAAATTGCGTAAAATGGCGAAATCAGACTAAACACATCTGACATTTCGTGTTTTTAAACTCAATTATTGTCGCAATTAATGGCCAGTCGCACTCAGAAGTTAGGTATGTTATGAACTGGCAGAAAGTTCGACCATCACCGCGTCATAATGCAATTGACTCACTACTATATATACATGTACGTCGCTGATTGCGCAGCCTATACAAGTGATCAAACTTTTTGAAACGCTGCATGCAAAGAAAAAAAGAAAGAGAAAAAGAGAAAGAGAGAACCGTTATTATTATTTGATTACGGTAAATCTTTTATCGTTAATTAACACAGGAGGAATTTTATAAAGATAATTTTTTTCTAATTAGCAATCTGTTGTTACGTAATACAATAACGTTTTCATGAAGTTTCCTGTTTTTTTTTTTTTTTTTAATCAATTTTCGGCAACTCGGCAGAAACGCTCGATTTATTAGCACAGTTTTGACAATTAAATTATTCTCAAGTCATGGAATAACAATAAAATTTAGCAAATATGCGCCATCTTTACACATATGTACTTGGACCAAAAAATCGAACTGTAATCTCTGTAATAGGGAGAATAATATTAATATAAAAAAACCGAAATTGTTTGCTCGATGAATTGCAGGCACATTGCAGTATTGAGATTGAATATAATCAGATCAATATAATCAAGATTGAACTCAGATATTATGTCAGAAGAGAAGAGAGAGAGCGAAGAAAGATTTCGCACACTATATACAATAGATCTCCCTCCATTTCTCTCTACAATTTTTGCCAAGGAGAAACTTGTATGTGAAAAGCGTTTGTTTTTTTTTATAGAAATACATTTGAACTTACATATCTCAAATCGAAGCAGTTATTGCAGTTGTTGCAATTGTTAAATTATTGTTGAACGATAGAAATTGTTTTCATTATGAATTAAAAATAAAGCTCTGTATTTAGATATAAATTCATTCTTAATCATGTTTTTGTTTGTCTCAAAATTGTTGCTTAGTTTTAGATTGTTTCTATCTTGCAAAAAAAAAAGAAAACGTTTGCGTTAAGAACTATGTGCTCGACGCTTTGAGAAAGGTATTTGAGTTATTTGTATGAATAGGCTTCTATCTTCGACAGCACGCCATGTTTATAGATCGTACCGCGGAGGCTTCGTTCTTATTAGATGAAGCCGTAACACTGCCGCTACGTAATTATCAAATCCTTTTAATACTCGCTGTTCACTGAACGCGTGTGCTTTTATGTGATGGCTGTAACTCACGTTTCTATTGTCAGTGTTTTTTACATTAAACTGATATAAAAACATTTTTCAATTTTTTTAGTTAAATTACACTCGTTTTTGATCTCTAAAATTTTTTAAGGTAGTAGAAGCAAATTTCTCTAAGAGAAGAATCTTTGTAATCAGTATTTTCCAGTAAGTAAATAAATTTGCTACGTTATATCACACACACACACACACACACACACACACATAATCACGATTGTTTATAGAGCAAATGAGATTCAAATCGTTTCTGACAGATTTTGATTTTGCTGTAACGAAGAACGAGCAAATAAACGAGCGGATCAACGAGAAAGATAATTCTCGTGCGACAGCGAAACTTGAAAGATTTTCAAGACAAAGTCGATCGTGAAAGAAGATGAGACAGAAAAGTTTCTCTTTCTTCTTTTATGTCGTTACAAGAAAAGGAAGTGAGATGAGGGTAATAAAGATCGATCTGGTCGCGCCACGTTAAATTTGATTCAGATTTTGATGTGGTCTGTTCTTCCGGAAATTTCATAAGTTTTGCGACAAAATCTCTGACGAAAAGAAACAATACAAGAAAGAAAGAGAACAGCGCAATCATCACAGATGTGAGACAAAGTCAACTTTTGTTTGTTCTACTTCTTTGTGTTGTACAAACATACAAGTATACTCTTAATATCATCAATTGTTTAAATATTAGATTATATCTTATATACAGAATGACTCATTACAATCTTTCCATGCAATTATCTTTCTATTTTTTATTTGAAAAAATATTTAAAAGCTTACTCCGTTTGAGGAAAACATTTTATGATAAATAGTTATATATTATTTGAAGGTAAAAAGTGCTTTTAAGATTTCAAAGACGATCTTTGTTGTTTTAAATGGAACTATATATTTCCGCATAACAACCTACGGACGGCTCTCATGACAATATATATATATATATATGTTAGTGTAAAAGTCCGAAGTGCGGTGAATCCTAGGATTGACTAGTCATTGCGCGGAAAAACCAAGCGTTTTGATGACAGTCCGAAATAGTTTTGTTTTTCGAACTTTCACTGTTGTGTTTTTAGTTAATCCTAGAAGTAACTAACACGGCTGGTCAAAGTTGAAATCTACAAAAATCACTTTGATTAGTCAATCCTGGCCGTGTTCGGTTATTACTGGCAGTACTGAAAATGTATAGATACACGTTACGTATCCTATAGAATTAGAATTACCTCACATCTAGAATTGACAACTCAAAGTCCAAAATAATATTTTTAGATTTTAACTTTAATCAACCATGTTGGATGAGTCCCAGATGCGCACAAATAAATCGGAGGATGTGTCAATCGACAACATAGACTTAATCGGATATAGTAGTATTAAAACAAGACTATTTCTTTTATGTTCTTTTTGTTCGTGTTGTAAGCGTTTAAACAGGGGTGCGCTGCGCCCCTCCACCTGCATCCCCCTGAGCTTATCATGTTTTACGTACGTGATTTTTTCGAAAAGCCAAGAGTCTAAAAAGTTTAAAAAGTTATTAACAAAAAAAGTTTTAGTAATGAAGCATTGTAGCTCAGGGGGGGGTGCAAGTGGAGGGGCGTAGCTTCTCCCCTGCAGGGGAGCGAAGCCCCCCTTGTGGAAGGGGGTAGCCCCCTTTGCCTACACACTTACAACATGAAGAAAATGTACATGAAATCGAAAAATAAGAGTTCATTTATAAAACTTTTTTTGTTAATGACTTTTTAATAAACAACGAGCGACGGCTAAAATTATATCTCAGACTTTGACCAAAACGCTTAGTTTTTCCGCGCATTAACCAGTCAATCCTAGGATTCACTGCACTTCGGACTTTTATGCTAACATATACATATACATATGCACGCATATGTCCGCACAACATCCTGCGAACGGCTCTCATGGCTATATATATATATATTTCTTAATTTAGGAACTATATATCTTTATTTAGCTAGATATGTATGCATTCTGAGACGAATTCATTAATTTACGATATGTTGGTCTTTAGAAAGTCGTTCACAAGATCAGACTACTCATTTAAAGTCTCCCTTTGCTAAACGTTCACAAAACCTTCTTTACTAAAGTTATTTGGTCGTCAACTCGGTCGTAAACACGACGCGAACTTACTAATGATGCAATTTATCGTTACTTATGTTTACAAACACAAGAAACACACATATACACACACATCTGCAGCTGGAATATTACACGTGACTGTTTCGAAAGAATCAGTATTATTATACCTAGCGTCACGCGTTGTTTGTTTCAATAGCGATTCAATTTATGGCAAATTATACGCCTAGCAAGCGATTTTAGTTTTGAAAGAGCTTCAAAAAGTTAAAAAGCAGCTGCACGATTGTATCGTGCAATGTTTCCAAATTGCTAGCATCCGAACCACGTGGTGATTAATTAATTCGAAATTATGAAAATTTCGTGCTTAGCGAGGATTTTTGTGACAAAATTTTAATGGTCACAGCTTAGAAGATGCAGAAATTTCAACGCTTACAGCGATATAACGGAACACTTATCCGAAAATGTAAGTACGTGTAAGTACATCTATAAACGAAAATCAAAAGCGAGACATTTACAACAACACAAAGCACAATATTATATAGCGTTAAAGTCGACTGTAAATTAATTCCGTATAACGACAATATAATTTCATATAATTTGATACGAGATTTGTTCAAGTCTTCTGTTATTATATATCGGATTATTATATCCGATATTGTAGACCGGCCCAGTGGTCTCGCGGCCTGAGTGCGAGGGCTGCGAGTGGGAGGTCCCGAGTTCGAATCCACACCGTTGTATTTTTCCGGGT
>QVNV01014894.1:0-11600 GCA_014825455.1 Pseudomyrmex pallidus | reverse complement strand
GGTTTGTTAATCTCATTTTGTTCACGATTAAAAAATTTGGATCGTATTAATCGCGTAATACGATTCCGTGCTGACTTACCGAAATAAGTCTTCTCTGCTTTTTTTTCTTTTTCTTCTTTCTTCGTTTGCCGCACGCCATTGTCATAGCCGTTACGTCCATAGTTCTCACCAATGGCCCGCCTTGAATGGTAACACCTTAGACAAAAGAAATCGTCGCGCGTTATCAGTCTGCAGGAAAGATGGAAATTCATCAACGATTATTATTTCAGTGCGATATTTGCCGGTTCGATGAACAATCCAATCATGATCACAGGCGCGTAATGAGCAGCTAGAAACGTGCCGAAGTTGTCGCGAAAGGTGAACTTGGCTTTTTCACTGCTTCTGTGCCTTCTCATACATCTTATATATCTCGAAGCGAACAAGTTATTTTTAACGTGATCTATTTGAAATGTAGCAACGCGTTCTATTGCCAAACTCTCATTTTGTGTCTCTCACGCAGCCAAGACGTTTCTCTGACGTTAAATTATGCCGATGTGACCACGGGGCGTATCCTCACGGTGCGGTGGTTGTGAGTCAATGGACTCTCAGATAGAGAAATATGCTTCATTACTTGGTGCAATGTGAGAACAATGACGTACATAGCGTGTACGGAGCGGTGAAAACACCGATAATTTATGCGAGTGGGTATGCATCGTTAGTTGAATGACAAACAGAACATCGAGCGGTGTAGCCTTGGAACTTTAGGAACGATCGTGAAGAAAAAAAACCACCAAGAGGGACAATTGTCATTTTAATCTTGACGTGAAAAGACACTGAGCGTTTTCACGCTGTTTCGCGAGAACGCGGAAGAAGCTTGAATACACTTCCACGATCGTGTCTAAAGTGTGATACCTTTTTGCGAATTATTACCTTTTACCTTGAATGTGGTAGAGGTACGGCGGTAATAAAACAGCAATGATGCCGATGGACGGGACAGAAGTCATGAATCGGGGCATATCCCTTTCCTTTGGCCGCGCTTCCAATCGACACTGTTCTCGTTTAACATTAGAAATAGGTACAATCAAGCGTACTACGGCCAGCGTAACGCAGTACGAGGAAGAAGCGTCCAATGGATCAACACAGATATATAATAATACTTCAATTATAATTATCCTTTGTATTTTTTTTTTAATTGCGTGTCGCTGACTCTGATGTTTAATTTTATATTATTGATATTTTAAATTCAAAATTAGAAAAAAGGGAAAAGATCGCAAATCATCTTAAATTTTTGACGCGAGATAACTGATTTCAAAATCAAAGAACTCATAAAATCGAAAGAAACTTGACGTACAAGTAAATAAATTTGTTTTTCAAGCAGGATTTTTTTAAAATATAAATTTTGTTTACTTGATATAATTAAATAAAGATTTATATAAAACAAAATTTCTATATAAATAAAAAGATCACGTTCACACTCCTTCCTCGAAATGCGCTTTTTTCTCTTAAACGCAATCATGGGCAATCAATCGGTTCACACAAACTTGTCCGTTGTTCCGTCCATCCGACTGTGAACAGAACGAAGGCTATGAGCGCGAATGTAGGTCTGCTCATGCAGGCGGTAGAGGCAAATTTGGACTTTGCCAATCCGTATACTATAGCACGCGCACATTATTCGAGGACGAATAATTCCTAATCTCTATCTATCTTGTAACTAACCATTTACGTTGACCAAAGGTGGTCCGAACATGTAGTGACCGGGATACATGTACGGCTGCGGTACGGCGGGCATCACGTGCGGTATGTGCATCGGCTCCTGCATCATTAACGGATCCAAGTAAGGATCGACCGGCATCATGTGTCCGTTCTCTAAGTGCTGTCCCTCGAGATGTTGCTCCTCCAGATGTTGTTCCTCCGTGAATTGCTCCTTTATTGTAGGTTGTTCCTTGGCAGCACTGTCCGTCTCTTCAGTTTGCTCTTCGGTTTCCCCCGCTATGCTGCCGCTACCGCCGCCGCCGCCGCCAACGTGCCGCCGTTCTGCCCATCTCCTATCGTGGCCGGTTCGGTACTCTGACTAGTCTGAAATGCAATAATGTACAATGCGTAGTAAAAAAAAAAAACAAACTGACAGGATAAATAAACGAGATCGTCTTACTTGATAGTCCATTACGCAATACGGTTGGTTGGCAAGTTTAGGCACATAAGCAGGGTTGATCCACTCGATTGGTCTCAAGGGAACCGGGTCACAGGGTACAGTCGCTAGGACACTCGGACCGACTGGAGGAGGTACCGGCGCAGGACCGACCAACATTACAGGGTATTCGTAAAAGTAACCGCTCGTATGATCGTAAAACGCTCCGTATCCTAATTGCGTTCCCGGTTCTACCATGGTGGGAGGAGGATATTCTCCCATTCCGCTGTCCCTATCCAGCAGTTGCTGGTCTTCCGTAGTTTCACTACCGTCTGTAAGGATGGGATGACAACTGAGAGACACGTTAATCGAAACTCGAATTAATGTGTTTCAGTAATAAACAAAATACAGTCGGCAAATGCCTTAGCACATGAAGTTGGATATCGGTATCGATTGTATGTATTAATAATCATGCTTGTTTTTTAGTACAAAAATACGTCAGCTCAGCTTTTCAGCCGGGATCTCTACCTGCGGTGGAATGTGACGCCGATTGACTCTCGGTTGTAGACGGTGTGGCGCTGGTGCTAGCGTTACCGGTCCAGGGCTTCTTTCGCGAGAGATAGCCCTTCTTGAAGAGAACATCCTGCCGCGGCGTCGTAATCCTCGTGTACTCGTCCTCGTTGAAGATGATTTTTGGTCGCGACGGCGAGCCCGCGCTGTCATCCCGATGCGATCTAGAGCCGCTGTTGGCGTAGCTGCTCGTGCTGTCGCCGCTGGTGCTCGTGCCACCTCGGTACGTTTTATAGCTGCCTTGCTGTCCATTTCGATCGAAAGTATGCGCGTCCTTGTCTGAACTCTTCACGTAATCTTTTCGCAAACCGTCCTCTTCATCTTCCTCTCCTGGTGGAGCTGTCGAACCGAGAATATCTAATGCAGAATGACGAGGAATTTCGTACGTTTGTTTCTGTCATTTGTCAAATTAGCAACATCTAATTATATATAAAGTTACGTAACGAATTAAAAATGTCAAGCTTACGTGCTACACAAAAGAAAAAAGAGCATTTCGCGTCAATTAAAGTGACTACTGATGACGTGTTTGAAATAGCTTCTTGAAACTAATTTGCGTGAAAATTGATTGCATCACATCTCTCAATGCTTTTTGCAGGTTTTATTATCATCATCATATGAGGAACAAGGCGCGACTAATCGACGTGTTTCCGTACCATCTTGGTACCTCGCTAAGAGCAGCACATGGTTCGAGGAGCCGATCACGTGGGTGACTTTCTTCTGCCGCCGCCACTGCATAGCACCCTTTTAACCGGCGTTATCACCTTTCTCGGGACTGTTTCGACCGATCGTAGAGAAGATCGATTTCTTTCAACGATACTCTAAGCGGATCGACCGATTTGGACTCATTTGCCGCGGCAAAAAGAATAGACGTGGCAGAATCAACGTGTCGCACGCGATGCCTCGGAACTCTCGGGAGCAACTGCGATCGACACGGGGTAAGGGGTGTTCGTGCACACGCCGGGAATGATGATGAGCGACGAGACCGCCGAGAGAGAGGTACACTTGCGCATACTGCGAACGCGGTTGCCCATTGGCTGCCTTCGACAGTACCAGAATAGAAATCAAAATTAGAATAGAAAACAGGCAAGGAAACTACAAGCGAGACTGTCTGTTTACCTTATTTTAAATTACTAATTTCAGCCGAAATTAACCAACGATAAGTAAATCGACATGCGAGATAAATCGGGAATGGGATTTATATGCTGTTGTGTTTGTCAACTTTGAATTTCAAGTTATTGTCGATCGTAAACCACAAAACAAATCTATTGTAGACCATAAGTTTCGAATTTATCATCGTTTGAATTTGACGTTTATTACGTTTATTACGTTACAAAATCGGGAACAGGTAAATAGCGCGGTTGCTAAACGTGCTAGTCAATTTTCTAGAGCGGCTAATAGCGGCAAATTTTTCTCACTTGAACGAAGAAGAAGTGCGAACGCCTACAGAGAATGTAATTATAGTACAATCACTAAATGATGTGCTAATCACTTCGTTGGCCGGCGATGCGTGACGGTAATTTTGAAAGAAAATTAATATCTCAGAAGGAGAAAGAGATGGGTGTAAAGATTTCAGTGTTGCCTCTTTTCCGCGACTGATTCTTTTTGCGGCTTAGTCAAATATGTATTGGTGACAGGCTACATGTGTGATGTACATATATATATATATATGTTATGTACACGCATATAAATACATATATACTAACAAAATTAATAGCACGCGCGTCTGTTGTGTCTAGTAGCGTATAAAGAGGAGACAATCGACAATAAATATTTTATTTTATACTAGTCATACAAGACATATATGATATCACACACACAAATTATAATTATTATTTTTAATATTATTTACGAGTAACAAAACTGGGGAAAACAGTTAAGGAGGAATAGCTGGTTTTTGAGACTGGACTGCCCTCTTAGAAGAATTCAGAACGTACGGCAGTGTGCAATCCTCAGTTTATTGCATCATTATGTGTACCTGTTATTTTATCGCAAGGATATGCGATTGCTTACGAGTGTGGATTACACAACGAGCTATTATGCCTCTCGCGTTATTAGACATAATGGCAATGACTGCATTTCGTTCACATTGTCGACTTCAAAACCGACAATCAGTCAAACAACACAGTATCTATCGATCATATTACGTACTTGGTTTTAAACCTTGGTTAACTAGTTCTAGTGGCTCTGACGGTGATCAGCAAACCACAAATTATCTAATTCTCCGAGAAGCTCTCCGTATTTAGAGATTTATTTAAATTTTCGTTTAATGAGTTTGGAAACCGCGTTTTCACCGCGTACGGTGCCCTAATGAAGCAGAAAAAAAGACGATGTGTTATAAAAGGCAAGGTTGGAAAAGATTACGTAATCGTGAGAGTCGCACAATGAACACTACGAGAGTTATTTATTTCTTCGGAAAATAATTCACAGCTTTTTACGTTCCAGGACCACACCCGTGTCCGAGGGATCACGTTCCTGAATCACGTTTCGCTTATTTTTCATTAATGAGAGTTCCACATCGGGAAACCGGGAGTCCTCTTTCGCCGACACACGGCGGTCCTGCCGGCTTCCGAAACCTGTACAATGTCCGCGAGATAGGCTGTCGCTGTGAAATCATCGCACGGAACAATCACCGGTCTCGCGCACCACTTTCATCGGGATAAAAAGCTCACCGACGCTCGTAGAAATTGTCACGAGCGCACTGCACGGATCTCACCGTCAGTGCGCGACATATACCGGCGTGCGGTGCACCGCTTCGATTTTGCCATCGTCTGCGACTGTGCAACGTGAACGATTTTGCGCCATCATGCGCTCGCCGCCGCTTCCCGAGAGACGCGAGCTTCTTCAATACGCCTCGTAAATTTTTAGAGGCCTTACTTGTTTTGGAAGAGTGTATTAAAACCCAAACGGATATACAGTCGAAGTGCGGTAAAATAAAAATTGAATCAATGTGATAAAAAAAAAGGAAGTACCGTCGTACATATAAATACGACCGGAGAAATAACTGCAAAACAAACACACTAAAATTGTGTGAAATAAATGTTTGAAAAAAATAAAACCTTTTATTTACATAAAAATTTATGTAAGCTGCACTCTCGTTCAGATAATTGACACAAGAAATAAGCAAGTATGTAGAGTGAGAAGATGATAAAAGAGGATCTTTTAGAAAAATATGGATTTAAATTTTTGAGACCTCAGAGATTGATTTACGATGTGCCACCAGACGAGGAGCACATATCTCTGCTCGTGGATGACGAAACGATCTCGCTCGTCGTCGCAGTTTGACGCGCGAGACGCTATCTCGCGAATACTCAAAGCATAATGATTTGGAACGTCGGACTGTTATAGAATCACCTAGGCACTTTGTCAAAAACGTATGCTGATTCTCTCGCTCTCTTTTCCTCTCCTTTCATACACACTTTTCGACACGCTGCGCTGGATAGTTGCGTGTAAATGTGCACGATGCGTGTGTATAACAAGAATAACACAGAAAGACTTGGTGATTTAAACAGTTATCACATCTCGCGAGCAAAGTTCTTCGAACTGGACCAGAATTGTCTCGTAACTGTGTAACACAGAGAACTTTGCGACTCGACATCTCCATCTTCCTAATTCAGTAAACACTTGTATAATGAAGATTATTTTGAACTATTTCTATTTTATTGTATTGAACAATTTTTTTCAGGTTATTGCTCAACTATTGTCAAGATATTACACGCATCCCTTGTTTCTGCAGTGAAGAAGTCGGATATTCTCTTCGAGTGACACGTATGCGTGGCATAGCTGACAAACGAGAACCAATCGAGCGTCAAATTCACAAGCTGATGACATGGTGTGAAACGGTACTCGTTGCAATGGATACGCGTTGCAGTACGTATATCAGATACATACTTTTACAAAGCGTGCGACACAATGAGGGTATTATGTAACTTGCGGAGCGCCAACAACACCTTATCAGCATTAGATCACGCGACTCTTGACTCAAATTCAAAGAAAAATAATTGGGATACCGAAATCCTTTGCTGCGAGCACGAGTCTCTGTCTACGGATTTATTTTTAAAAGAAATGTTTTGCGTTATTAGAAGAACCGACTTGTATGCAGTTTCAAAAAATCAAAACGTTAAGCGATAAACCAACCGATAGAAACATCATATTAGCAGCGATAAAATTGGCAAATTGTCCCGCGAGAGTTCCTTAACCTTTCAAGGCACGTTGAAGTTGGTCGGGGAAGGTGTATTTACGGATAACCGAGCGCGGTCTTAACAAACGCTTGCCAGAGCAACGCGTTTTAGCAACGCGTGACGGACATTAAATCAACGTTATCGCCGCGCGGCTTTGACGTTCGAAGGACTGTAAAATAAATTCCGGGGAGATAAAACGCGCGACGACTTCGTTGAACACAAGAGAGGATCGCAAATGTGGCGGGACATAGTATCGATAGGTAAAAATAGCGCGTAAGATCCAAAAGCGTTTCTCCGTGTAGAACATTGCCCGTTGCGAACGTGGCAAGCAAGCAATTCTCTCGGCACAAAGTCTATTATTAAACGTTTCTAGACACCGAGACATCTCCCGCGAGATTTTGACGAGTTCGACAATAAACGCACTTGGATGTCACGGATGTGCCAAGTGCAAGAATCATCATCATTATCATCATTAGAACTGTGTAAATTTCACCGAGTCGAGGCATGAGATCGACAGAAAGAGAACAAGTATCTAAATTGATAAAAACATCAAGAAACTTAGAAAAAAAAAACATTTCTAAACTCTTCGCGTTGTAACTGACGATTTATATTAATAAATGTAAGAAACAATTCTTTTTTATTTTACAGAAAATAAGAAGAAAAGAAGTGGTTGCTTACTAGTCTCCCGTTTCAACGAGGATTACACATGTCCTTTACTCTGAACGCGGAAGAACGCCGCCGGGTTGTGTAAGATCAAACCGAAAATGTTGTCGACTCAAAATCATGCGCTTCCACTTGTGACACCCGCTCGCGCGTGAATAGCTTGTAAAATTCGCGCGCGTGAGAGACGCACGTCGGTGAAGAGGAGGAGAGCATGTGACGAGGGAATCTCGTGGTCACTCTCACGTGCTATTCATAACCCGAACTCGTAACTCACACTACTCGGTTAAGGTATTCGGTGTACCGACTTATATATACGCTTATCGGATGCGTGTATTCGCAGCGCGCGCAATGACCATGTGCAACACACACACACAAACACACATATCATATATATATACATATGTACGAGGGAGCTGCACGTAAAGCTGCGTTTTATTACTGGTGGCCGCGGCGAGGTCGTTACGTAATTCGTGCGAACGTCAGGAAGGTCTACGATCTTCAGCACGTGCAACATGCAGAAACTTTGCCCGCGCCCAATGTGCACGCAGACAGGAGGGAATGATTCTATTTTTTTCTTTCGTGCCCCGGCGCTTATTACCTACATATTGCTATCGGTGTCGCGTGACGATTTAGTTGCGCTCGCGAAATATCGCGCTGTGACGTAAAAGGGGAAAAGATGCAGAGATGCATTTTAGGAACATTTTGAATCATCGGCTTTTTTTTTACATGCAATTTGTACGTGCAATTTATAGTTTTTTTTTTTTATTTCGAAAGATCAAAATGCATTTTTGTAATTATATTGCGTGTATCTTTTTATATAATATTGCGTGTACTCTTACATATATATACATATGTAAATCTGATGTTGAGTAACATTTCGTAATTCGTCTCGCATGTTCCTTTGAAAATAGACTCCTCATATTAGGTTCGACGTTCGGTGGAAAATGTGCGGCAAGACCGGCGGCTTACATAACCAGCTGCGCGATGTGCAACTTCTCTTTCTCTCTCTCTCTCTCTCTTTCTATTCAACACACGTTGAAGCACGCATGCATATTCTACTTCGTTTTTTTTTTTCTGTTTTGTCAATGATATACTTAGCTTCTCAATGCGCTCGCATCGGACCGCAGTCGAAAGTTCATGTCCTGAACTATCAGGTTACCGCCAATCATCAACGGAAGAGACGGAAAGAGAGAAAGAGCAAGAATACTCAGTTTAATTTATTGCAAAACTTTGTAACTGTCAAACTGATAATCCGCGCGGGAATTTTGCATCGCGCGTGAAAACACACGAGAGAGAATAAATTCCACTTTCCTGAACTCGGGCGACCATACGAAGCGGAGAATGTAGTGTGTATGTTAGGTATACTCGCGCAAGTAGTAAGAGTCGATCATTTATGGTACTATAGCGGCTTGCGCAGCAAACGACGTCGGGGTGTATAAGAAATTTAAGATGCAATTGATTTTACAACACGAAAGAGAGATAGAGCGAGAGAATATATGTGCGTGATACTTCTATAAGATTAAAACGTTCACTTTATTCCCGCTGCTTGTCTTCCAAACTTCAAAAACTCAACGCATCTTGAATTTTGTAGAGACGCGAGTCTGTGTAATTTCATTTGTAAATTAATGCTCACAGATGAGAAATTTATTTTTGGAAAAAGATCGCAAAATTTCATCGAAAACTGCGGCAATTATCGAGATTTCTTTCTCATACCGCGAGCACGTTCGCTAGGTGTATTAATCAGGTATTAAGCGTTTTCATTTCGCGGTACGGCAGCGATCAAAAGAAAAACAGAGAGAGAGAGAGAGAGAGAAAGAGAGAGGAAGAGAGAAAGAGACGTCGACGCCAGCTATTGATTCGCTCCGGTATATCGAGTGAACGCGAATTTCCCTCTCTAGAGGCTCTCGCGCGCGATGCGACTCTCGAAGCGAGACCTTTATCCCATCTTTATACAAACACGAACTTTGCAAATTACTGTTCACATGTTTTTAGAGTCAAGCGTTTCAACGCCGGGAATAAAAAGACAAAACTGAAATGCGATAAGTATTATACAAAGTTATATAAGTATAGAGCGTAGTGTTTGTGACAACTTTTTGCGTGTGTATAGATAAAAACAAACTTGGAGCTTCTGTTTCTTAGCTCGCATATCGCACACATTTTAATCTAATCACAATAGTTCGGACATGACGCGATAATATAGCGTAACGCTACGACCCAAACGTGAAATATCACTGAAAGTCAGAAATCATTGCTGAATATGGATAAAATATTGAATTCTTCAAATCAAACAAAAACAAAGACTCTACAGCTTGAACTAGGAAAAAAATCCGCAAATGCATCATCACTTCAATGCGAATTTAGTTTACAGACTTTGGAGTCTATTGTAGTTTTTCGTTTTGAACGATTATAGACACAAGGAAGTCAGAATGTTTGCTATTGTTAAACAAAACTCTTCTGTCTGCAACACGTTTGCGAATTATGCAACGCGATCGTTCTTGATCACACGGTGAGGTGTTGCGAACCACGATGAGAATCAGATTTTACGCTTTAACCTTCTGCGAAACTGTGCGGTCACACTTGACGTATTTACGTGGCTAAATGGTGTCAATGCAAAATCTAAATCTTCTTTGCGATAATAAAAGATTCTCAGATCGTCAAGCTGCAAAAGACCGAAACGGCGGCGTCTGCAGCTTGTGCGTACGTCACTGGCTCTTTCGACTATTCACGATAATTACTACATAACGCGCGTACATATAGTTGTTACTGATGTTATGAAACATCGGGGCACTATTGCATTTGGCAATTGCTCTCGCATCGAGAGACGTGCGACGGCAGCTCTCGTTATCTCTTTGTGACCTAGTGTACTCGAATTCATCAGCGAAACCATCACCGTTGACCGTGAATTGCGTTCAATTTGACAAAATTCCTCCTCTAGTGCGATGAATGCAATTAATCACACAGTTGGAAATATAATATTTAATTGAGTCCGTCAACAAACAGGTTGAAGCTCTTGATACTTTGATCGATTTATAGATCAAAGATTGATCGAAACTGCAACAACAAGCATAAAATGCAATAAATTGTATTAATTACAAACCCAAGTCGCAAAGAATTAAATGCGGAGGTCGACCGCGAAAGACGCGCGAGATAAAGTGAAACAACTCTTCGATAATCGAATATATGCACGGTCGACCAGGTTTATCCGAGCGGACATAAGACGGAAGAAGGCATACGTCGATGATGGGGTCAGGTTCCGCAGTGAGGATACGTCACAACGAAGGGGAAAGAAAAAGGCAGGAGGCGCGATCTATTATTCTCGAGAGAGTTTTCTCTCGTCTCTCTGCCGTGTGTGGAAAAAACTGAAACGAGAGATGAAAGAAGATAATGAGAAAGACAAATTTTTTTGCCGGAATTGTACTTCGCACGATATAAACGAGATTACATTCACATTCTTTAAACACTTGTTTCTCAACGAGGAGTTTCATTTATTTGTCACTCCGCGCAATATTGTGTCATCATCGGCGTGAATTATTTGAAAAACTAGAATACACGCGGACGTGTGTATGTGCGGATTTGTTTTCTTTTGCGAATCAAGAGAAGTTTCTTCCTCATGTATGGACTTGTTTTTAGTTTCGTTCTGTTGACTTGAATCCGTTCACGTGTACAGCGCGTAGGTACCTCAATAGGGGGGGAGAAAAAAAATGTAAATCTACGTACATACGTACACACGAACAGATGTCCAGAGAGCAAACTTTTACATGCGACTGAGACTGACTGCTCGTTTTCTTACCGTGATATTCTCGAATATATACAAATTGTATTGCATGTAACATTATTACATTTTTAGATATAATTTGGTATTACGTGCGAGCAACTTGGACACTAAAATAAGAAAATTGTTTAAAACACATATCAAACTTGTATCAATCGTGAGAAAAATATCTCGAAACAAAAATTGTCAAACATGTCGTGTTGTGTTTGATTTTCAAAAGTTTATTCTGCAAAGATCGAATCATAAAAACGTACATAAAAACGACGAATCGAAATCGTTTCGATACGCAAATTCGACAAAAGTATCAGAA
>QVNV01014893.1:0-11836 GCA_014825455.1 Pseudomyrmex pallidus | reverse complement strand
TTTACACGCTTCCGTTAAGATCCGAAAATTAGCGGGGTATCAGCCGGTGACTTAACGACGATGAGCAACAATCAGTCGGCGAAGGATATGACATTAACCCTCTGTTGAACACGCCCACATCCCGTGGCCGCGGCTTTATAAAAACCTCGCGTGATTGTCGCGGACGTTACATTTTGTCGTAGAAAAGTGAACACACAACTAAACGTAAACGAGAAGCGAGATGCACGTGTCGGTGATCCTCGGCGTGGTGTTGCTGCAGGCGGTGCTTTACGTGTCCGCCGCGGTAAGCCTTTGATTAAAAAAGAAACAAAAAAAAAAACAAAAAAACAACAACCGTTTAACTTTCGATAAACGCAGAAAATATAGATTTTGTTTCGTTTTTACGCGAATAACAATCGACAAATGTAGTGGCTATGCCATTAACACACGTCATCACGAGTTTTGTGCACGCTTATACATATATTAGTGATGTGCGATTAGAGAACGCGCGCGGGCGCGGGCGCGAATGTTGTACGTTCGCGACTTATCGAATGGTGCTAAAGTCCGACACGCGAGGGTCGGTACCTCACTGCGATGCGCGCTCGTAATAAATTCTGATTTTGCTTAGCCGCCTGACTGGGTGCCCCCGGAAATGTTGGAGATGGTTCAATCTGACAAGCAACGGTGCATGGCCGAGCACGGAACGACTCAAGGTGAGCGCCTCGCGATTAATGGTGCAATCAACGTTTGGCCAGTTTAATCCCGCGGACCGCGACACGCCGTTTTCTTAATTGATTCAAGTCTTACACTCGGTGATGCGAAGAGACAAAATTGTAAAAAAAAACACACACACAGATCTTTCTCAAATTTATCATTTATTTTCTATATTTTTTTCGCGTTGCGTTTGCTGCTCTTGTTGAATATTTCAAATATTTACGGCAACAAAAAAAACAAACAAAAAATAGAAGAAAAAATAAAAAACTGGAATTTATTAATTTATTAACTGTAAAACCCGCGGAGGAGAGTTCAATACAGAAAGAGAGAGAGAGAGAGAAAGTTGTATCATGTATATTTCGCTAAAGCGAAAAAATATTACGCGAATTCAAAAACATATTACGAATATTGCGAATTATTACGAGAAGAGAGATTAAACGTCCCGTTTATATATCGATACCGAAATTAACATCTCGTTGCAATTATGATGATGTTAAATATTTCCATGTTGCGATGCAGCGCTCATTGATGAAGTTAACGACGGGAAACTCACGGAAGACCGGAGCATAACGTGCTACATGAATTGTCTCCTCGACGCGTTCAGTTTGGTAATATTTCTTTAATTAATTTTCTATGAAAATATCTTGTCTGACGCGAGTAGTCACAATCGAAAAAAAACCGAACGAATCGCAGGTTGACGAGGAGGGTAACTTGGAAGCTGAAATGTTGATAAGCGTCATACCGGCGGAATTTCAAGAGATCGGTAACAAGATCTTGAACAAATGCGCTCATCAGGGTAAGTAGCGAACTTTTTAGTAGCAAACATAAACGACATTTAAATTTTTATTTTTCTACTTTATTTTTAAATTGAATCGATGAATTCTAGACGGCACAGATCCGTGCGACAAAATATACAAAGTGGCCAAATGCGTCCAAGCAACAGTACCAGAAGTAAGTAATTTGTTATTTAATGTGACGTCTTAACGCGCGCAAGGTCGTTAAAAGAAATTGTTTAGATAAAATTTCTCTCGTCAGATTAACATTCGAACTTTTTCTGGATGTTTTCTTGTTGCAAATAACACGTCTAAATGTATCGTTGCAGCTGTGGTTCATGGTTTAATTCAACGCATGGGAGGAATTCTCTGCGCGCGATCACAACGTAACCCAATTTACGTAACCTAATTTACGTAAACGGAAACAATGTCATTTGTGTAACAATAATAGTAGGTAATCATATAATGAATACATTAATGTGTGTTCATTATATGTGAATAAATTTAGTAGAAAATGTGAAATATTGGATAAACTTATATAAATGTGCATTAAAATTGAATCAGATCCGAGTAACAATAGAGAGAACCGAGAAAAAACGATAAAGATCGATGACTAACGATGATAAAAAGTTTAATTTGTGAATTCATATTTAATTAAACAATTTTGTATGACGAATCTTCTATGATTCCATTTAAGTTTCTCGACGTTCACGAAACTTGTGTGTGAAATAAAGTTGGGCTATGTCCGTTAATTAAGTAGGACCGGTGTTATATATAATATATATATATACACACATATACACAGAATAACTTCGTGTAGTTAATTAAGTGAAGCAGCAAAAAAAAAGTAAAGTAAAACATTACACGAAGTCTTTTCAAACTTTTCTCAATTCAATTTCGTACTTTCCTTGTACTACTTTGAGTTAGAAGTGAACGATTCGATGTGTGGAAAAAAAATGGTGTGATAAGCTTTTATAATTGCGAGCTCGAATTATTCACGTTGTTTAAACACGATTTGACGAATTTATGAATTTAGCTTAACATCGAATTCTCCAATTATGCGTAGAAGAGAACAAAAGAGAGAGACAGAGAGAGAGAGAAAAAAAACAATAATGCTACTTTTACACAATGGTAGACTACTTCTCTAAATACTTCGCGGATATACAAAGTGATTGTTTGCGCGCAGCGTAAATATAATTACGGCTCTGAAAAATTACATATGTTTTTCTATACTTTTATGATTGCACAGTTGCTGCGTATAGCGCACGGGACAAATATTGCATAATGTTTTCGTTCGGATCTAACAACATCGCGTAATTCTCCCTGTGTGTGCGCACGGAGAAAAACCTCATTCGGAAAATTTAATCGTTATTCCAGATAATAAGCATCTGCGGCGAGGAAAATATCGGAGAGATGCGTTTTCGCTCTTAGCTTCAAAATAACATTGGAGAATCGAGCTTATTTTTCTCTTTTCATTTTTTTTTTTTTTTTTTACTCTCGACGAGAGACAAAGTGAATTTGCCATATATAAATTGGTTTGCTAATAAATCCGTTAGAAGTTAATGGGGCTGCTCTTGAAACTTGACGATCAATTTGCATCCGAGTTAAAACTTTTGGAAATTTCTATCTCTTAATCTCCACATCAATTTTGTGACTCTGTCTTACGTCACTACAAGTGATCCTTCGGGAGAAAGAGGGAGAACGCATACTTGGAAATCATAACCGAAAGAAATTAATTAATGAGTTTTGGTCGCATTTCCATAAAATCATTGTCTACGCAGTATTTTCCGCGTCTCTCAGTTAAATAAAAGCTGCTTTTAATCTACGCAGATTAAATATGCGTAAATATATACTTGGCCGCAAGACGAAAACGTCAGACGCGCGGTAAAATGAATATTAATAATTTTCTTTCCAGACGATGCGATTGTGAAACAATATTATCTCTATCCGGAAATACATTTATCTCGGTTTGTGACAATGTGTCATCTATATTGCATTAAGTTAATTACGATGTATATTGTCAAGTTTACTTTGTTTTAAAAAGTGCTAACTCTACTCTCTGATCGCCACTGCAGATTTTAATTTTATTACTATTTAATTACTAATTATATAAAAAAAAACTACACAACATTACTACGCAATATCAGTGTAATAAAAATATCTCTAATTCGTGCTACTGCATACGTGCCATGCAATTGCATTACTATGTGCAAGAGGATATTGCAGAAAAAGAGATATCACTACAACAATTAAAAAAAAAAAAAACAAAAAACAAAAAAAAAGAACGATCGCGAAAATGAACAGCGAAACGTATCATTCGAACAAAACAAAGGTTGCAAATCAAACCTGGAACCTGGTGCGAAACAAAGCGATAACAAAAAGTGTTTCGCGATGCGAAACGACTCTTGAAAAATACGGAGAAAAGTCTTTCATCATGTGGTCACGTCAAGAGGAAGAAGCTTTTACTTAGAAAACTTCGAAATAAGAACTTCGGTATTCGGTCAGAAATAGATTTCGTTTAAAAGAGAAAGTCTTTCTATCATAATTAAAAAGAACCGTAGTGTAGATCGGAAGAAATTTTCTCCGTGAAAGCGAAACACACAAATCGTGATTCCGAAAAGGATTGCGCAAGAAATTAATGGGGAGCGAACAACAACAGCAAGAAGAAGAATAGGTGCGACAAGACTTCGTTCCGGAAGCTACAGACCTTAAGGTTGATCGAGTGTATCGTGCCGGTATGCGGCGACGAGTGGTCTTTTGTGTTGCTGCCGCAAGTGACATTGTTGTTTACGTTCGGCAGCGAGCCACCCGCTCTGAACTGATTCCCTAGGTTTATGTGCAGGTGCTTGCTGCTGGACTGCGGTGGACTGGCGCCGGCACTCTTGACGGACAGCGGGGTCTCCGGTACGCCGGATCCCGTGGGACTGGCACCCACTGAGCTGCTCGCCGACGCCACCTGTGCAGGTCCCCACAGTCATTCACAACCATGAATGGCCACACCACGACGAAACGCATAAAATTCGTGTAAAAACGATCTCCCTACGTAGCCTAGCTCTGACCACTTCTCGGACTAACGTCTTCTCAACGAGAACTCAAAATGTTTACCGACCGCATCACAATTTTTCCGGACATTTGTGACGGCTTGGGTTTCTTTTTTTTTTCTTTACAAAGCAAGTCACAAATTCAAGCCGGAGAATTAACAGTTCGTGATATTTCTCTTTTCAACCTTTTGTTTTCGTGTTGTAATTTACGATATTTTATTTTGCCCGGTTTCAATGTAAACCAGGCAATTTCGCAATTAGCGGATTTATTTTCGACATCGTCGCGCAATTACAGCCTCTCTTACGTCAAATTAATTAACAATTTCCGAGATTTTTTCGATTAAATCTTGAACTTCGCAATAGTACGCGGCGTAATATCGGTCTTTCTACGGACGCTCCGATAAACAGGTTCTTATCTCCGGATTCCATTCTCCAACTGCCGATTCGAATGGTACACTCTCTCGCGAGCGAGCGAGCGTGTATAGCTGCGGCTCGATATAAATTTGGATAGCGCGCGCGAAGCGTTTTCATTTATGTACAGAGAGACACTGGAACTTGGCTCGGCTGGTGGACGTGGCGAGATAAAAAGCTCAAGAGTTTTGACATTCAGACGCAATGTGACGCTTCGTGACAAGTAAAATTTAAAATTTACACACGCAGCGAGATGTCTCTTTCTCTCTCTCTCTTTTTCACACAAAAAAAAACCATATTTTAAAACATCGCGTTTCACGCGTATATAAAAAACCAATGTGAAAAAACCAATTTTGTTCCGCTCGCTTGAACAATATTTCGTCATCGCGCATTTGAATTCGTATTAAATAATCCCGCGTGACGCTTTTATCTTTTTTTGGCGCGATATTGGAAACCGTAATCCCGGTGCTCCGGTTTCGACCGCGCGCAATCGAAAGTGCATTGCAATTGTTTAACTAACTAGCTGCGAGATTATACTCGGAATAACTATTCAACTTCCATCGACATAAAAAAAAAAAAAAACCCTCGCATGCAATTTGTAAAGTACTTAATTACTACGTATTGAATTGGAAAGTCTCACTCGAGAGGTGCGTATGAAAATAAAACAACAAAAAAATCCTCGATCGATCGATCGTTCGCGCTTTGTCGTGTCAATTTCAAATAGCGCACTGATTGGCGCGCGAGATATCGGGCGAAAGGTTAATTCGTCGCATAATCGCGCTCCGTTGCCTTCCAGCCGATGACCCGGTCTCGTCATCGCGCGCGCGGATGCGCTCATTGTGTTGGATGCACGCCGCGTCGGTCGCGTCCGGATCGACGCACGTTCTCTCTCCCGTTCCGAAAGGCGCGTCGTCTCGTCAGGCTTTCCTCTTCGCGCGAAAATCATGCAACATATCGCGGCGCATACAAATATGTATATATACGCATGCATGCACAACATAACGCCGTATTACGCCGATACATAGACGGGCCGCGGCGCGCGATGCAGTTGCCGCGCTCGCAACACACGGACACACATACGCAATCGCGCGAGCTCGCTCCATTCCTCGAAACGCACAACCCGGCTCTTAGACGCGCATATATAAAAACAGAGTGAGAGAAAAAGAGAGAGAAAGAAA
Organism: Pseudomyrmex pallidus; assembly: GCA_014825455.1. Lineage (NCBI taxonomy): Eukaryota > Metazoa > Arthropoda > Insecta > Hymenoptera > Formicidae > Pseudomyrmex > Pseudomyrmex pallidus. Next base: position 5,740 of record QVNV01014893.1, on the reverse strand, counting down.
GAGACTCGGTGGTAACGAGAAAAGAGATAGAGATTAAATGGAGAACGAGATCCACACACACACATATACATACATGTACACAGGCTGAGGAAGGGACAATCGGAGTCGCGAGGCCAGGGAAAGAGGTGGGGGAGGGGAGAACACTCGTTGTTTACGTTCTAACATCTGAGCCGAGGAAGGTGCACGACGGGTCACGGCGCGACACGGCCATCCGATCCTCCCGACCAAGCCAAGGACCTACTGGTATTTCCTTACTCTGCTAGTGACGTCCGAAACCTCCTTCATGATCGCCTCGAACGCTGCCACGTCCTGCGCCTCCTTCTGGTTCAGCAGCGCGATCTTTTCACTGAATTTCCGTGGGTTCGCCATGATGGCCTCGCGGCACTAGTTTTTCGCGGACACTCGCGGAACCCGGAGCACCCACCACTACTACCACCACCACCACCACACCACCACCACCGTCGTCGTCGGTGCCGCGGCCGCGCCACTAGACAATCAGCACGAGCCACCACCAAACCACCACCGTCGTCGGTGCTAACTCGCCGCCCCCCCTCGCGCTTTCTTCTCTTTTTCTTGCCGCTCGTCGTCCCGATCGGACGACGCACCAACCCCCGTTCGCGATATCTCGCACGGACGACAACAAACAACGCGCGACGGACCCACCGGATCCGTTGGTGCGCCTCCTTGATGGCACTGGTGAACACTGATATGCAAGATCATGCGGCGCGGCACGCCACGCGTATGTATTGCGCAGGAGCGGCGATCTCGCGAACCGATTGGTCGCCGCCAATTATCCCAGCAGGGTGCGGAATTTGGTCGCGTCCGCAATAAAGTCTAGTAAGCTTTCTTGTTCGAATTAAATAAAATTTCCCTAGTTATTTAATGCATACCCTGCTTCTGACATCTTAAAAGTATCCAATCAAAATGCTTGTTTCTTACTCGAACGATGAATTCACCAGAAGCGATGCAGGAATAACTTGTACATTGGCTGCAATGCGATTGTCTCAATGGCAAGTCGCGTCGTATGAAAATAAACCTCTTTCTCTGTTTATTTATATACAGCGATTTTTATGCACCCTGCACATACAAATAAATAAAACAACAAGTGTGACATGTATAATAGATTTACACACAGTATACAAACTTTTTCTAAATAATTTCTTGTCATTTGTAAACCAGTTTTGTCAAGTAGAGCTCTTGGAAGAAAAATAAACACAAAAGTTTTACATCATGTGTTTGATTCAATTTTTCCTCAATGTCTCCTCTTCTCTCCAAAGAACAGTCGCAAGAAGTGATGCAACTATTCTCGACGACTCCAAGAAAATCGTAGCGTTTATCATATCTGTGCGAAACACTAAGAGCTAAAGAATAGATGTAATTGCACACTTGTAATAAAAATGGCAAAAATTGACGAAACCATGTACGTGGCGAACATTCCACCGACGATGTATAACGAATTGCTTTACGAATTAAATAGAGATTCAAATTGGCAAGTACTGGCATGTTATGTGGCTGAACAACTTGGATTACAATGGTAATGAGAAGTCAAAGTTGTTTTTTAATCAACACAACCGTGTCTATAAATGTCCTTTAAAATATATTGTTCTATATGTTTGCATGTGTACAGGAACTCGTGGCGACAAGAATTAGAGAAAAATAATAATGTAACGCCAGCAGCCAACTTGCTGTTCGAATTAAATGTAAAAATGTGTACAGTTGGAGTGTTATGTAAATTTCTTAGAGAGTGCGAACTTAATGACGTTTTATCTATTTTGTATCATCCAGGTGTATATATATTTAATTATATATTTCCTGTTTTAATTCATTATTATATATCTATATAACAACTCAAGAAATTTCACAATTTAAATAAAAATTACAGAGCCTTTAGTAATTATCAAAGACCCATCTGAAAATATGGAAAGTAACACTTGTGAAATATCCATTGGCCAACATCTTCATCTTTCTTGCAAAGCCACTGGTATACCACAACCAAGTTATCTATGGTATCACAATAACATCAAACTTCCGGAACAGCAAAGTCAAAAACTCGATATTACTATAAATAGGTAAATGCGGTGTTTGAATAAAACTACTCGATAACAAAAATTAATCAGATATTTTAACATGTAATTTCTTCTAGTCCTGACCAAGCTGGAGAATACAAGTGCAAAGTCTCACAAGTTGACAGAACCACAAACAAAGTGATATCTGTACTACTGACAAGACCAGTAACTGTAAACATACCTAGCACATCTATAGATATTTTACAGCAACCTCCTGCTGTTTTAGAGATTAAAGAAGGCGAGGATCTTGTGATTACCTGTTTGGCAAACAGTTATCCTAAACCACATTACCAATGGTTTCGAGATAACACAAAACTAGATGGAGAAACATCTAACAAATTACATGTAAGTAATATACATAATGTCAACGATATCATAGAAAATATCATAACACAAAAATTGATGTGTTCCAGATAAAACAATTCAGTTCTAAACATGAAGGAAAATATTACTGTTACATAAGTAATAGCGCGTATGAAATAATTACTCAAAGAAGTCTTGTAATGGTAACGATCAGTCACGTATACCGTATACTCATTTATATTCATTTCTTTTCTCTAGTTACGTTAGGATTTCGAATAAAAAAAAAAAGTTATGCAATTTCTCCTCAAAACTATTTTATAGTAATTGCGCGTACATATTTATATCAACACAGATGGATCTTCCACGTGAAAAAGCAATTGCAAAAATAGCTTTGGTCATTGCAAATGACAATTACGAGAATCTTGAATGTCTCGAAACACCTAAAAATGACGCCGCAAAAATTGGCAATCTGTTGAAAGAAATAGGTTTCAAAGTGATTTGCCTTGTGAACTTATCACTTGAGCAATTGAGAAATGCTATAAAAATATTCAGTGAAGCTTTATCTGAAGGAGTTTATGGTAAATTATTAAATAAAACTTTGTAAACGTGTAGAAAAAAATTTGTATACACGTTATATTAAAATTAATGTCAACGTAGGATTAGTTTATTACGCTGGACATGGGTTTCAAATGCAAGAAAGCTATATGCTCGCTATTGATGCACCGGAATCTTACTTAAGAAAAGACGCGATTTCTGAAAGCGAATTGCTAGCTGTATTGCTGCAGAATGATCCTGCTCTTTTGGTAACAATATTAGATATGTGTCAAACTGTACCACCAAAGTAAGAATTTCTAGGTCTTCTCAACTGTTACACATTGAACATACTACAATTTATTAAAAAACATTTATATTATTTCAGAGAATGCAATCCCGATATTCACAACGAAATACCAACAGTCAAGGAATATAAGAGTAGGAAAAATCTTCGGAATTTAGTGCAAGCATATTCCACATCTAGTCATCGTCCTAGTTATGAAAGAGCCAACAGTAAATATGGATTGTACGCGATGCATCTGAGCAAATACATTACTAGAAATATCCCAGTTGCACAATTATTTGCAGAAGTGGGAAAATGTAAGAATTTGAAGACATGTGCAATGTGTTGTGTAACTCTTTAACAATAATTTTGTTAATTTCTATGCTTGCAGCGATAGATAAGTGCTTAACAGGGCTAGAACGTAATCAAATCCCAATGTTTGCCTTGACTATTACGAAACCTTTTCGACTCACTGATGCTATTTACAAAAGTAATTATAAAACTTTAGATAAATTTTTTATACACACGCGTACACAAATTATTTCAGGTCTCACTTATAATTTAACGTATGGCAATATATTATTTGCAGAAGATTTACCATCTGCACTGAATCGATTAAATAAATTAATAACTTTTTCGCCAAACTCCTTTGAAATCAGCTTCAAACAAGCTGACATTTCCGCGAAAGTTATAATCTCATTATTCATGGAACCATATTTAAATGTACTCAAAGTTTCACTGTGTAACTTGGAGGGTTTGGAAACAAATTTTTTTAATTCCGTACCTACAAAACGAAATAATTTGTTCCAAGCTACAGGTTCCAAACAGGAATGTTGGATACATAATCCACAAATCTGTCAGGTATTTATATATACTTTTACATTACATATATGTATATATGATAAATATACTATAGCACCACTTTTCTGATAATATAGGGACCTTTGGTTGTATCCATATCAAAAGAAGGAACTCCTATTGGTGCAACATTCTTACATATAAATAATTATATTCCATTAATACTGGAAAGTATCAAGTGAAAATTAACATTATATGTGTATATAAATTTATTGCGTGTATGTAAATTTACTATTTATATATAAATTGATTTTTAATGCTTGATTGAATAAAATAATACTTTTATATACATCAATGTACATGGAGTGGCAATATTTTCTTGTTATTTTTTTAATACAAAATAGAAGTGTTATAGATTACAGTAAATATAATAATTTATAATAATATAATAATACAAATTTTATAATATATTTATATATAATTTTTATTATATTGTATTATTATATTATAAATTTTTTAGTAACAATAACAAATAATTGAACCAATTTGCACACAATTTTATATTCTAAGCTATTTTGCAAATTTATTTATTCTACAGTGTAATGATTGACAAATGTTGCAATCCAGGGACCACCAACATTATTTACATACTTACGAGTAAATGTGTAATTACACACTAAGTGATCTGGTGCTTTGGAGAATTCTAGAAATCCTCTACTCATCAATTTCTCTTTCTTTTCAGCAAGACCTGGTATGTAGTGACAAGTAATTGTAACATTAATGGAATGCTCGTCACCTGTAAAACATATTTTTTTACATATTTATTTGTGTCAAGAAAAAGATATATAATTTACTCTAGTTTGTATATTTTTCCAAACCTCCTATAATAGATGTTATTACCTACCTACTGTAGCATCAATATCAGACAGAACATAAAACAACATTTCATCTTCATTCACTGAAATCAATTGTCTTTGATTGGGACTGAGAGTTTCAATCTTGGGTTTTAAAATCTCTATTATATCATCTGCTACAAGGCCTTCTAAGGATTCATAATTTTTATTTGTTAAAGCCTTGGATATTACTGTTGTTGCCTAGAAATGTAGTGTTGATATTTAAACACGTTTTTCATATCTCTAATCAATTACAAAAGATCATACATATCTGGCTCCTCTAAGAACTTCAACTATATCAAATTCTTTGTCTATGTATGGACTGATCTTGAAGAGTGAAAAATAGACAAGCTTTAATGGTGTTATGAGAGACGGTATATACATAGGAGCTCCGTCCACGAGCATAGGCAGAGTAACCTGCGATTCAGAATCCGGTTCGGTGCTGTAAATTCTACAGGCGGAGAAATTCGGTAGCGAAGTAGACAGTAGATTCTGCTCGCTACGATATCGCATCATTCTCGTCCTTAATTTGTTTTTATAAGCGACACATGTGACGATTCGTCGCAGATTGTACGGCACAGCCTTTCTAATCGCTGGGACTAACATCGTAACTTGCATAAGCCGGTATCACAATTTTCTGACGAGCATCAAAACCGAAACACAAGATGATCTTCTAACCTATTTTCCGTAATGAGGTCTGTCATGACTGCAATGATATTTGCAAACGTCTACACAACAATCATTATACCGCAGTTATTGCTGATATTAAACTTATGTATATTATCGCACTCGATTCTCACAATATCTGTTATTTATTTTGTATTCCCAAGATATTTATGATTGGCGCCAAATAAGATGTTACA
>QVNV01014892.1:0-28127 GCA_014825455.1 Pseudomyrmex pallidus | reverse complement strand
ATGGGTACTAAAAATTGTCAAAAAATTGAGAAAATCAAAAATAAAAATTATTCAAACTGTCCGATTTGGCATGGAATGCCCCATATATATACATATATACAGATACATATATATTGTATACATGTAAATCGGTGGTATTGATCTTCGAGCCAATTCAGCCACCTGCCGATACCCTCGTCACATCTTCGAAGTTTCATTTGAGGTACGCGATCGTCAAATATAATCATTATAAAATATTTCCGCGTCGACGATTTAAGCGCACGTTACGTGTTCATTTGCGGCCGGCGGCGGCAATGGAGCATTTATACATATCGGGGGACTAAAAACCGATTGATCGATCTTCCTCGGGTATTCTGAAATGACCTCGCCGATTTCGTTACATTCTTCATTCTCCCGATTCGATTATAAATAGCGCGATATCCGTTGCAAATCGATAGCCCCTTTCCCCCTCCTCCCCCACCGTCGTAATGGTGCCGGTGAGTCGACTTGGTCGTTGTCGTCGTCGTCGTCGTCAGATGGACGCGAAAAAGGGATGAAAGGAAAGCAAAACCGCTCCCCGGCACGGCGGAAGAGCGTTCACGTTTCGTCACGCGAAAAGAAAATATATCATCGCAGGACACGGCGCGCGGTTACACAACGTATCATGAGAGTCTTTCATGTAATTCCGTCGCTACGCGATATAGACCTCTCATATATGCAATTACGCTGATTAATACCGCATTAGTCTACCGGCCGCGACGGCGGCGTTGCGCACCTTTTCCTCCGTGCAATTAGCTGAATTAACTTCGTATTAATCTGCCAGCTTATACGGGCTAAGCTCTTAATCTGGGCGCTGACACGCGCGATGTGCGACGTACCTACAACTTGCAACCGGACACGCCTATCTACGTCGCGATATAGCCTCTATCTCTCTCTCTCTCTTCGTCTCTGTCATATGGATATTGAAAAAAAGAAATTATTTGCATTATTATCACGTTGATCGACGCGAACGTTTCGCGTGATGAAATGTGTCTGACTTCTCCTACACTTCCTATATCGCGAACGTCGCGATAACGACTTTCAACGTTTCAATCAATCATGATCAAGAAACTCCATAATAACTGGAGAGGCTTTCGTCGTGCGGAAAGTGCACCGTCTGATTAGGAAGGATGAAAGATATCCGACGGAATTTGGTATCGTCAGGAGAAATTATTTCACGAGAAAGACTTCAAGAACTCGGCGCGCGCGCGCGCAAGACGAGATATTCCATGTCAAACGTTTCCGCGTGCATATAAATTCTCGGTTGAGCGAGTGCGCGGAATGCAAATTCGAGCAGCAGTGTGTTCTAACCCTCTGTTCTTCGCTCACTGCCGATAAAAGAATTTTCAACCTTCGCGATGAATTGATATGATTGTTCAATCCTTTGTGGACTGACACGGATCTCCTACTCAAAAATTGCGCATTGACGTCTCTAGTAAAAATTATATATTTTTTTAAACGCTTATATCTTTGAAACTACTAGAGATTTTTTCAGTTTGTTTTTTTATCGATGCAGAATTGTTCAAACTTTTGATTAAAAAAAAAAACCAAAATTGAGAAATATTGAGATTTTTCGCTGAGATATTTAATTTTAAAATCGCAAGTATAGAGTCAGTCCAACTAGAAAGCTGAGAATCAGTCCACAAAGGGTTAAAATACGCACAAGTGTGAAATCACTTGCGTGAAATAAAAAAACGGCATCGTCGAAATTGTTGACACGCGCCCAATTTGAAATTTCAAATGTGACCGTTTTGCGGGAGCGCGCAAATTGAAATGAAATTTGTCTGCTGAACGAAAAATTTTGTGCGTATGCATGTGTGTTAATGCCAAAGCACTTTAATTTATGGAGATACTATTTTCGCGAGCTATACACAGTGGAGAATAGCAATTAGCCCGTCGCAGAGATAGTAAAATATTGATTGTTTTATAAAAAAAAAGAAAATATGTATGCGGAGGGATTTATAAAATTTTACAAACCCGCGTTAACTAGACGCGAGGCGGGATAAGCGGAATTCTAATGAAAGCGGGACGTGTTTCCGCGATTTTTATTAGCACGAATCGATTACTTACGTTTCCATGCCTTCTAAGCGACTGCGATATAACAACGGCGTTGCGCGCAACGCGCGCTCTCGTCTCAAAATTAAACCCCACGCGAAATACGCCGTCTTAGCATAGACATGCGTTACAACTTAATGCTATTAAGCGATGAAGTTTGCTGCCTGCGCCAAGAGAGAGAGAGAGAGAGAGTAAATTCGTAAATGGTAAAACTGCATAAAAAGGGCAGCCTCCAATGATCTTGAGCTTGACATATTGTGTCAAGCTCATACCTCCGAGTAAGAATCTGAAGGTTTTATCTGGCGGTCTTTGTTTGTTAAAAAATTATTATCAAAAAAAGTTTCACCAATGTACGATATCGGTTTTCGACACCGTGTACATTTCAAAAATAAGTGTATGATGTATATACATATACAAAAATATCTGTGTTACACACAAATATTTATCTGTATGCGTGGAAACAGTGTGTTCCGCCTCCCTACGGGGGACTCCACTATCAAAAAACTAGAGGTTTGAGTTGAACCTCGCTTTGTGCGGAAAGTTGTAGACCTAACCTATGTGATGTCTTGCTATAATAAGCGACGACCTAAACCGAGGTGAAGTCCATGGATTTACAACTTTTCACGCAAAGCGTGAAAAGGCTCCCCCTTTTATGCAGTTTTACCATAATTTCTTAATTTTAAATATATACACGCATGGCTATATAGAAAATAAGCTCTTAAATTGTTACACGAACGTTTGCCACAATGTGCTTTCGCAAATCGGATCATGGGAATCTAATCGGGTCGTAGAAACTCGTCGCGGAAACCGCACTTGGCGGAAGTCGCAGGTGTCGGCGATACCTGAGATTGTTCTTCCTTTCCGTGAGGCAAGCGAGTTTTCTCAAGCAGATGCACGAGATACGCTAGTCGGTTATGTGTTTGTTTTACGACTAGCAGCGAGTGAAATTAGTCGTCGCTCGTTCTCGTCTGGCAACGAGCAACCCTATTTCTTCTTACGAGGTTGCCCCTCTTACGGTGCCTTGACAAACCTACGAGCACGCAGCGCGCGCTTCATTCCTTTCGGATTCACTCCGAGGAACACGCAAATGACTTCATTATAACGAGCGCGGCTTGAGCGCCCATCCACCTCGCGTTCACTCGCCTACCACTCTCGTGTTCCATTTATCTCGTACTTTCCCGTAAAAGCTCTCAACCTACGATATTATAGGAAAGATTAAACTCTCGGGTCGCGAACACATGTGAACACTTTTTCCCGCTCTGAAGCACAAAGTTTGAAATCCGTAATTCAATTGTTTCGAAGGTGACGATCGTTCCCGAACACGATTAAGATTTTTTCAAATATTGTTTTATCCTCGTTTTGTTTTTTTTTTCCTTGCACATGTGAAGCTGTATTGAACCACTTTTTTCCTTTCTCCTTTTATTTTAATTTGAAGGTGCTCATTTTTACGCAAACGACTTGTTTCGTATCGCATCGATCCGGCTATCAGACATTTTGTCGAGAATTTTCGCGCGACCGCGTTTCGTGTGTTTTCTCTCAATAAACCAGAGACAACATTACGGAAAGAGCCAATAATATCGTCGACGTAGTAGAGAGTATCAATGATACACTCGGATGTGAACTTTCGGATTCTCAAGAGACGACTGCGTTTGAGAACCTAACCTAATCTAACGCAGAGCGAGTTTTCTGCAAAGCAGAAGTCCGTGCGACATAACGGTTGATAAACAGCGAACGGCTAAGCCGGATTCTGAAATTTTCAAGTTCGAACAGGCCTCCCTTTTACTCTCGCGTGACTAAGATTATCTCGAAAATATACGAGATACATTTCGTTCGCAAAGTTGCATATATAATACAATTGTTCCTGTTTCTTTTTCTCGCTGAGAAATACGTGCAGCTGCTAGGAGTACAGTACAGGAGAAAACTGAATGCACTTATGGAATTTTAAGACAAATAATATTTTATTCAATGTGCAGAATACAAAAAGAACAAAATAGCTAGTGTTGTGTAAGATGCTACGTAAATTTTTTTTTTTACAAAAAAATCTACGTATAGATATAATTTTGATAGTAAGAACCGAAACGCTGAATGTTTTCGTGGCAATCGCACGGAAAGGTTCCAGATTCGATTCCTGGCCGAGATGTTTTTTTTTCGCAATACAGTGGCTCCAAAAAATATTTGTACACTTACATTTAATAATAATGCACATAATAAGTTTGATTTTGTATGCCTTATAATGGGGTTGAAAATTTATCATTTATCGAAGAAATTATGAATGCTCGAAAACATCGATGTGTCGCGAGATATTTTGCTACAGAGTGCAAGATTAAAAACTTGTTTGTATTAAATACTTCAAGAGAATTGTGTATTTCCTGTGAAACGCCGGTGTACTAACACTTTTTTTAGTATAAAATTTTTTTTTCTATCTGTCAGGTAACATATGGAGGCTCAATGGTTTTACCTGACAGATAGTTTACCCGCTACTTATCTGAAGGTGGAACAACCGGCCCTGAGAGTTCTTGAAAAATACACTGCTTCCGTACATCATAAGACATTAATAGACATATTTTGTATTAATATATTATTATATTTCATTATATAAAGACTAATATTTTAAAAAATGTGGATGTACAAATACTTTTTGGATCCACTGTAACTTCTAAATTAGTTAGGAAGAAAAAATGGGTATATTCATATAGTATGTGATGCAAATCTAGCATCCTATATGAAGTCATAAATTGAAAAATTCAAATAATCATGTGTAAAAAATTTACACTCCTAAAAATATAAATAAATATAAAAATATAAAATATAAAAATATATTCTGATATTTATACCGTAAAAGATCCAGCGTATCGGCTCTTACTATCTGTCAAAATTACGCAGACGGTTTTAAACTATATGAGCCTTCATTTTTAGTTAAGTCGTTTACAAAAAAAATTATTTAATGTTTGTGTTATCATCATTCTTTTAATTAGGGTTTCTTTTTTACTGAAATTTTTTTCGTGTAGTCGGTTTTGCACTGCAACTCATTTTGAATAAACGTTTCGGTTTTTTGTATACTTATTGTTAGTATTTCGTCCACAAACTCCACTTTGACTTTCATAGTAATTTAAATACGTTTGGGCATACTTGATATATATTCGCAATATTCTGGTGTAATAGAGAATACCACTGTTCCTGCTATACAAATTAATTATCGTCGGTGAGGGAGCATTATATTCATTTGCTAACTTCAATTTTAAATGTGTCCAGACATTTTCTATCAAGTCTAGACTTTGAGCAGGTTTGAAATGGCCTGCAGCCAATTTTTCACGTTCTTTACACAAGAATTTATTAGAAACAATTAAGAATGTAACAGTACATTTTGATACCAGCATATTGTTTCTAATAAATTCTTTTCTAAAATGTTCTTATAAATATACTGGTTCACCGTAATTCGAAGTTCACCTTTGATTCTATGTAATGGACTTTCGCTGTAATGTACCTCCGCATCTTGAGTAAATCACTGCCAAATTTAATTTTTTGTTTAACATAACGCGGCAAAAGAAATTCGTCTTTCCTCTTCCCACACGAAAAATCATCCGATGAAACTCGATTAATACTCATCACCACACTCGTCTGAAAAAAATTACGGTTTTCCATTTCTCAATATTCCAACTTATATATATTTTATTTTTTGCAAAACTCAAACGGGCCTTGTCATTTTTCTTCGCAAGAGCAGGTTTTTCTTCTTTCTTTCTGTAAAATTAGCTTCTTTTAATAGCTCTTCGAACCGTTCGCTCATTAATTTTAATATCGTTTTTTTTAAAAATAGTTTTGCAGCCATTAATGCCGTCGTTGCAACTTCTGAAGTAATGTACTTTGTCTTTTCCTGACAAGATAATAATTTTGGACGGCCTCCGAAAGATGTAGGTACTTCACTGTGCAATATCTTTTCCGTATTTTTTGTACTACTGCCTGACTGATAGCAAATTTTTTAGCAACTCTTCGCGTTGACAAAAAAGATTTTAATTGGAAGATATTATTCTTCATTTTGAGATAATAGAGTTTTGTAACGGTATATTGATGTGTTTTAGCACAACAACGATAAACTAACTATACTAGTGTATTCCTGGTCACAGACATTCATGATAGTTATTTGCAAAATCTGTGTTTACAATTCTTAATTTCAAAAGTCCTAATACGATGCAAAACCTTCACGAAAAAAATTTCTATGAATCAAAATAACGATGGTAACATGAACATCAAATTTTTCTTTAAAATTTTTTTTAAAGCAGAGTCAGTATACGTATTTTGTTTTTTTTCTACATAAAAACATTAAATAAAATATTATTTATCTTAAAATTCCACGAGTGTGTTCAGTTTTGCTCTTAACTGTATATTTAAAGGTTTACAAAAAATCTATTTTTGCTCGTGCGCTCTCACTTATACAGAGCTGCGACCGGCAATCGTACATTTCTTCTTGATTGCTCGATTTCAAGCACGATAACTTCTCATTTGTCGCGGAATCGCTACGATTGTAAACCACCCCGAGTCGCGCGAATATAAATTCCCCGAAAATACAAATTTCGCGTCTTTCTGTCGCACATGTGTGATACGATATGACAGTAAATTACCCCAAACATACTGAGCGGCGAAAACGCGTTATCATCTACAAACATGTCGCTCCATAAACGTCATAGGGGCCTTGTTGTCCGTCCTATCCATCGCGTCGTCCCATATGGGACGCGCGATACGCCCGCAAACTACCCTTCGCTCACATCCCCCTTTCGAGAAAGGAAGGGAATAGACGCGAATTTTTATCGACCGTAAGACGTGAAACTTCGACTCTTCTTCGAACGCGCGCGCGCGCGCGTGCTCTTTCGTGTCCAGAGAACTATAGCGCGCCTTTTCACGATGTCGTCGGCTCGTAAAGTCGCCCACCGTCACCGAGCAGATTTACGGCCGACGCTGGCGTTCCGGCGCTTTAGCTGTTTCGCCAGCGAAACGCCCGAGAAACGTTCCCGGGTGATCGACCGGTCGGTTTTCTGGTGGATGAAGAGCGGGCGAGGGAAGGGTGGGAACTATAACGTCGTCCCTTTGCGTCCTACTCGATGTCGCTTAATTTGACGGAAGTCAATTTTCCGCTCGCACGCTCACTTGCGCTTCCGCGACACCGAACGCGGCATTATTTTCGAGCACGCGGCTTTCGATTTATGTGAAATGTTGCGAAAATAATGCTCATATATAGCACACCGCGTGTGATAAATCGTTTTTCGCGAAGAATATAACGTTTTTTGTGATTAATTAGAAATTGTTTCAACAGAAATATTTATTTATCTCTCTAAAAATTTAATCAGCGATATAATTGATATCAACATTGATAATAATGATCTTCGAACATTTGCACAGAGAGATAAGACACAGGCGCTGCTCGCGATAGCGAAAATTTCAACGGCAAGAGATTTTTGCAGTGGAAACGAAAATAGCGTCTCTCTTTTCCTTGGCATCGAAACCGTGGATCGTACGACGACGCGACTGTGTTTATCGGAAAATAGAAGAGGATAAAATTGGCGCCGGAATCTAGGACGTGAACTTGCGGTGTGTACCGTACCAGAATATAATATGAAACCGCGCGAGAGATAAGTTACAAGCGTGCGTATCGATACGGTACTAAAAGACATTGCTGGAAAGTTCTCTTTCAAGTAGCATACGGTATATCTGTATATAGACTTGATGATATTGTTAGTTGCGATTCTCGAGAGGAGAAGAATATTTGGTAGCCGAGAGATAAAACAGGTTCTTAGTATTCGAGAGAGAGAGTTGCAATTTTAGAAACAAATTAAGAGGATGCTGAACCGTCCTGTTTTATCATCCTACTATGGATTATAGGTTTTAGAGTTTTGTCGTGCTTACTGCACAAACTAGAAAACGGTTCTCCAAATTAAAAGAAAATAGTCTAAAGACTCACTGCAATTTTCTTGATGACAACTTTTTTTGTTTCCGAAATATTTATTTCTTGCAGTGAGTCTTTAAACTATTTTCTTTTAATTTGGAGAACCGTCTTCTAATTTGTGCTGTAAGTACGACAAAAATTCGAAGACTGTATTCATAGTAAGCTGATAAAAAAACAGAACAGTTTAGCATCCTCTTAAAAAAGAAAAAAAAATTCTTTTACATCGAGAGCTTACACGCACGGTAAACAAGTTTATTTTAAATCAATTGAGTATTGACGATAATTCTGTAGCAACAGCATTGCGAAGATACGCAACTAGCAATATAAAAATATTACATATATAATCAAGATAGACCGGCCCATTGGTCTCGCGGCCTGAGTGCAGGGGCTGCGAATATGGAGGTCCCGAGTTCGAATCCGCTCATCAATACTTGATGGGAATTTTTTCCGGGCCGGTCACCTTCGAGTTGATCGATTGATTAGCGAACCGAATCGGGCTTCCAAAAAACAATAGCAATAACTGACATTAAAAAAATGTTTGTTAAAACTTTAAACTTGTGACGATTTGTCTTGCTTTTGTTTAATGTCAGTTATTGCTGTCAGTACTTATTGTTGACCTTCCTACGTTATATTTTTTTGTTTTAGTTTTAAAGTGCCTTCAGCCACCTGCATGGTATTGTCGGCTATATAGCACACATTGTCTTCTCAATTGTTTTTTCTTTACGCTCTAATGTCTCTGTCTCTCATTCTTGTGCAGTTTTTATAACTACTACCACGCGATACACGGCCGTCTTTTACAGTGAGCGTGCTCATCTGTGTCGGGCTCGTGTTCAAGATGTTATGACTAAGATCGCCTTGTAGGAGGGGAATTAACTCGAGATTACACTCGAATTAAGTTTTGGAGACCCGATTCTGTTCGCTGATCAACCAATAAACTCGGTTGAAAGAGACCGGCCTGGAAAAAATCCTTACGGTGGTGTACGGATTCGAACTCGGGACCTCTCCACAGGTTCGCAACCCCTGCACTCAGGCCGCGAGACCAGTGGGCCGGCTTTTTCCTACGTTATATTTTTGCGACAAGTCAATAGCACTTTCACCGTTCTTGAGTTGTTTTATTATTTCTGGTTTTTCTTCTATTTTTAACACCACTCTATTTCTTTTGCCGTCCATCATGACCGACTGTATATGTATTTTAAATTCAGAACTGATAAAAGCTCTTATTCTTAAAATAAGGTAAACCAGTAAATGGCCGAATTGTTGAATCTATGTACGTTTTTAAGGATAATCCTTGAATAAATTTACTTATAAAACAACTGTTATAATTACATTTATAATTAATGTTTTTTTTAGATATTTATAAAAGTAATTACTTTTTTGTAGTGTAAGTAATTATAGATTAATTATAAATTGCAAAAAACTCAGTAAATGACCGCACACACCCATACTTATTTTTAATAAGAATTTGATTTCTTACTGTTTGCACATCACCGTTAAACAAAAGTAAAAAAATTCTGAAAGACGAATAAACTTCGGTTATAAACATTTAATCATTTTTAAACCTATAATTTACATTGTTGTGTAATGAATTTTGTTTGATAAGCGATCACTTATTGGACAGTTTACCCTATATATATATATTCGACTCAGAACGTACCGAGAAAATTATCTTACACAAGTCTCGTCATACATAAAAGAAATATTGTTCTTACTACAAATGGTAATTATTTAAATTAGAAGCTTCTTCACCGATTGTAATGAGCTTCAAATATGTTGTTAAGGACGTTATTCTGAACAACTTTTTCCTATACATGTTACCGCCGCTCGGCCTTCCCGAGATATTCGCAAAAGAAATTTTACAAATGCATTTTTTGTTTTCCAACACCGTGTCGATTTCTAAAGTAAATATGTTGTTTTTTTTTGTTGTTAAGCTGTAAAAGTACATGTTTAGATGGGAGAACGCACAAAAGGACATGTGGAATCTCGCTTTTTATCCAAAAAACTAGACACATTGGTTTGAATTGAACCTCGCTTTGCGTTGAAAGTTACTTTCCACATAAAGCGAGGTTCAATCCAAACCTATGTGTCTAGTTTTTTGGATAGTGGAGCCCCTCCCCGTAGGGAGGGGGGCGGAACACACTGTTTCTACGCATACACAAAGGGTCTCTGTGTACGCTTAAGTTTACTAATATTTGCGTATAAGACATCATGTATTAGCCACCAAAGATCTTACTACCAGAATGAAGTATCGTACCATAAATGTACCTAAAGTTTTTTGCAAATATCTCGGAAACTAAGGTCGAGCGGCGGTGACATGTATAGGAAAAAGTTGTTCAGAATAATGTCCTTAACAATATATTTGAAGCTCATTAAAATCGGTGAGGGGAAGCCCCCAATCTAAATAATTACTCTACAAATTACTTCCACTTGAAGATGACTTAAACTTAATAAAGTCAAAACGTTTGGAATAATAAACATTTACCGCATAACACCTTGCAACCGGTTCGAACAGCCTTATTCTCAACATTTGATTTAAATTCTTCATCGTTACGAACCAGAGGACGCCTCATCACACATCGAGTTTATTTTAAATTTGGCTTCTGAAGAACGTTTCGGAGAAATTTTATCCGTCAACAATTTAACGCGAGAAAAATGTTTTGGAATAATCACCTCAAGAAGGTTTTTTTTACAATTGCGGAAACATCCCCGAGAGATAGGTACTAATAAATTTAATTTGCAGCATCCAATTGTTTCGCGACGCTCCGCTCCCATTCCCACTATACGCATAATTTTCCATTCTACGTGCATCGGATGATAATACGCGCGCGCGCGCGTCGTATATATAGATTATCTAGCGTATTTGGTAGTCAGACGTAAATTGCCGTTGCAATCGCGCGACCAGATGGTATTAACGATCCTCGCGGGAAACTCGCGACACATCAACGCGTCAGCAAGCTCCTGATCCCTCTCCCACTCTCCCCTCTCCCCTTTCCCGAGTCCGGTCTGCAATCGAGTCTGGCATTCGTCCTTTTGTGCGCGTCCTTGGCATTGTCTCCAAAGCTCGATCCTTCATCCGGGCTCTCTCCTGGAACTGTCTGACATTATACAGCTCTTCCTCCGACTTCGCCACGAAGTTGTATCCAACACACAAATGTTGTTTTATCGTTGTTATTACGTCTTCGTGCTTACACAGCGTATAAAGATGTTTTGCTATTGACATTTACAGTTTATTGCTGGTGAAATAATAAATCTTGGCGAAAGCGCGAGATGAGATCGATATCGCGGAACTGAAGCGAAGGCTGTAACGCAGTCGTGTGAACGTTTTGACAAGTCATCTGTCTTTTGAAAATTGTCCGTCGAAAGCAATTTATGTACGTAAATATATTGTTTATTTATACAAAATGCATGTGAAATTTTATCAGTTCAATAATGTAATATCCGACGATAATGAAGTTCTGGCGGAAAATTCGCGTTGACCAATGATCAACGGCATTGATTAAACAAGAATGATAATGTTATTAAATCGTGACACGCCATCCATTCATTCCGCAGTAATATCATCAATTTCAGTTTTAACGAGATTGACGATTATCGATTTTAATGACGAGTTCTTGCGCTTCTGTGCATCTTTTATGAAGGTATTGATTGATATAAATGACACAGAGAAGTTCGAAATTTCGATTCGGCTAATCCATTTGCAACTAGCACGCGTCGGTCGCTTCATCGGACAAGCAAACACCGTCGTCGTTGGCCGGCACACAAAAAAAAACAACACAAAAAAGATCGTTGATCTGACGAATTGATTCCTCATTCCACTTACGGGCCTCTCGATTTCTGTTTGGGTCACGATGAAATATGCAGAGGAATCGCTCGACGAGGTACCTACGGACGATCGCGAGCCAATTTATGTCCGTCGACCGGAAGCCGCCCGGTGCATTATTAATGCACAGGGCCGATAGTTTCGCCGCGGAAGCTGCGGCTGACATGTACAAATGTCCGCAGTCACGTCATTAGTCCAGGTACACACTGCCCGACCGGGTATATCACCGGGTATATAACTTTTGCCAGAGGACTTCTTCTTCGGAAGAGTCCTCGAGACTACTTTCGAGATACGCCGATCTCAAAGTTGATCTCGACTACTTTCTCTTTTCGAAGCTCTTTAAGTACGTGCGACGAGTGTATATACACGAGTATGTATATTTTAATCGCCCGACTTAAAAACCACAAGTTTAGGAGAAAGTGAACAAGTAAATATGCGAAAATAAATATGTTAAAACGTCATTGGACGACACTGTATAGAGTAAAACATCCTATTACCGTATAAGTAATATTATTAGTTTCCCTATTATTATTTCAATCAAAATTTAAATGATTAACCCTTGTTGCCCACACTTCATTTCCATAACACAAACCTCATTCGAGGTCCCCTGGACCGCAACCTCTTTAAAAAGTTCTAGAAATTACTCTCTGTTCAGTTTTTTATCTTGAAAAAAATCATAGATACTCTCCAGAGGACGCTGAATTAAGAATCTTATTTTTGAAATCTGAATTTTTTATTATAATTTGTCAAACAAAATCGTAAAATTTGGAGTTTTACTTAAAAATACGATCAGTTATGTTGGGGTCCCATGGACTCCAGGTAGGCAATAAAAGTTAAATATGAAAACTACATGTTATTAGAACAAATTTTAATAAAATATTTCTCAAGTATAATTATTGTTTAGTGAACAAATAAAAATTAAACATGTGGTTTTCATATTTAAACAATTATTTAAATTTTAATGGGGACACTGTGTCAGCAATAGGATCTTTTACCCTACTTGTTTTTTATTTGTACCATTTTTTTCAGCTTCGAAACAGAGTTTTACGTAAAAAAACCCAAGTCGTGTGCGAGATTTGAACGCGAGACAGATTATATGTTTTCGTATATAGTTTTGTAAACGACGGACGTGTATGTAACACGTTGCTAACGTATACACCATTAATCAATATTACAGGATCGTGATCTATGACTGCGAGTGTCATATTATATGAATCGGCTCGGGACGTCACACATTCCTCCTCCCGCCGGGAAATGCTTAGTATGATATACTCGCGCGCGGGCCAACAAGCGTCATAAATTCCGCGCACGAAATTCACAACGGCCACGTGCCAAAAGTAAGCACTTCATCATCGAACGATGCGGAAACGAGCTGCCCGTTAAACGGGTGAAATTTTAATCTCTTCTTTTCAACGGCGCGCTGGTCGCGGACTCGATATAATAACGAGCGGTTGGTTCCGAAAGTTTGTTTCAAAGAAAATCCTGCGGCACAGGTCGCGTCGTGCAGTTGCGGCAACTCGCGTTCGTTCGTATTTATGATGGTTGGGGGAGCGTGAAACCGTACGTATTAAGGGCGCTCCTGAGAGTTTTCCGTGTGGATCTCGCGGGCTGCGATACGTGCGCGCGCGTGGAAAAAGGTCGTGGAAAAATGGCGGAAGCGAAACGACGGTGTGCCAAACCACTGCCGGCGCGGCGTGGTCGTTCCGTTAAACGTGCGAAAAACTTTGACGATAGAAGTTTCTCCCCAGTTGAAATTAAAAATGTTACAATGAGTGTACATATAGTATATAACACACACACACATACACAAAGAGAGACACGACGACACGCGAAGGATGACGATAAAACGAAATGGTTTGACGTGAGATAGTCTAAACGACAGTATGTTCTCTACATAGTAAGTAACTTGGAAATTGTATTATGAGAGTCATTTCATTTCTCCGCTAGAGTAACACGAGAGTAAGAAATTAGATGGAGCGCGTAGTCGTTGCGAGAAAATTATGACAACGTCGTTTTCGCATCGATTTTCAGTCTCTCTCTTCGGAAAAGTGACCGACTTTCATCCTCCGGTTCTAATCCACTAATGAGCGCGCGATATAGTCTTCGTCCGGCGCCTCCGATCATTATACGACGACGATCCAATTCCATAAGTAAGGAGAGTTTAGGAATGAGGCTCCACTCAGAGTGAGTGCCTCTTTAAATTTCAATTATAGAAGGTGCGAATGCAAATTTATTTTGCCCGATAACTTCTTTACGCAAGTAAATTTGATTACTCTCGCAACGGCGAGTTTCTATGGAAAATAAAAAGGAAAAAAAAAGAAAAAGAAGAACACGAAGCATTCTTTGAAACTACATTAATTTCGGTGCGTAATATTTATTTAATGCAATTACGAGTTTCTCGACGAGTAATGGAACTGGAACTGCGCGTTTAATAAAATAAATGTAATAAATATTGAGCAGAAAAAAAATTTCTATATCGAGCGATTTAATAATCGAGATAAAAGATATCCAGCCAGTTTTTTCGGAAGCGGTTCGGCGAAATAAGTGAAGATAATGATAGCGAGGAGAGTATCCCGAAACTACAAAAATGGAGAACTGCAGCACGGCGTGCCTTAGATCACGACGCTGCGTTCATTTCTGCCCCCCGGTCTTTCTTCTCCTTTTCTCGGTGCTATTATGGTCTTTTTCTTCTTCTCCATCCGGCCAGTCCAGTTACCCCATCCTGGAGCCCTCACCCCGCATCATTCGTTATTTTCCGCCGGAAAGTACACCGGGATCGAAAAGTAAGATGCACAAGGCAGAGGAGGGAAAAGAAGGCGAAAACAGGCAAGAGAGAGATCCTTTCGTTTCTTCTTGATTAAGTTCCCGCGGCCCTCTTTTCTTATTTTCCTCTCCCTTTTCTCTTCTTATCATCGCCGTTGGATATATATATATATATATATATATATATATACACGGCGGTGTATCTATAAAGAGCACACTTCGCTCCTTTTCGTTCCTATGGTCGCTCATTTTCTTCTCCGCGTTTTATCAAAAGTGGATGGCATCACGAAAACTGACGCAGACTGACCGTCGAGAGAAAGAGGAACTATTCTTGCGTAGCCTTTCTCGTGTATGGGCGGCCTTGTTAAAACTGATTGATTTCGGGAAAACCGTATCTCGTCTCTCTCGCGAACGCGCGCGCGATGTTGTCGTTTTCTGCACGTAGTAGGTATAGTCGGATTTTGAACATCGCGAGATAAAAGCTCTCGTAGGTAAAACGCCGCTCTCTGTCAGTTCTTTTATCCGCCTTTCGGGATCGAAAGTGCATCATCAAAAAGTTGAATCAAGGGGCGGCGGATCGCATTGAGCGAGTTAAGTAAAGCATTTGGGAGCGCCTTTATTTAGCTCAAATTTTTTTTTTGTTCAGCTGCCGAAAATTAAATCTAATTTTAAATTAACAAAGTCATATAAAAAGTCGATTTTTGTTACCGATAACAACTCACATCTCGAAGACACCTAAAAGATATGTTCAAAAGATATTGTATTTTCAATTGTCTTTTCAAATGTTGCTTTATATATATGCGCGTACGTACTAAAATTAACCCTCAACGGACGGACATGGGTCGTTTTCGTCTGGAGCAAAATTAAAAATTTCTTGTTTTTTTTGGATTTGTTGTCATATTTGCTAAAAATTAAAACTTTTTTTTCACTAAATTTAATGATGGTTTCTTAAAATAGACAGTTTGAAGAGTATATACAAATTGTTTCAGATTTTTTTTTAATATTTAATATTTTTAAAAAGCCCAAGACGAAAACGACCCATGACCGGAGAATTAAAGTGCCGAAAAACACTCCGTCCGTTGAGGGTTAACATGAAAATAGTTTAACAATGTATAACGTAATGAAATAGTTTACGATACGTTCCAAAAACTACACGTTCCCTTCTTGCTTGCAACAAGAATATAACAAATTGCATCAACGCGTGACAAATTCCCATCAACACGCTTCGTCTATATTCGACCGATCTTGATTAGCTGTTGATATCGCCAAATGATACGTATAATGATACTGCTCGCGAAATGCAGCAAGAAGAGCAGATCGATCTATCTTCGTTTCTCTCTCTCTCTCTCTCTCTTTTTTTTAGCCACAAGGAAAGTAGATTCATCACGCGCGAAGTTCCAGTTCCTTTCCTCTCGATCTCGATATCACGAGGACCGGCGCACCATCACAAAGATGAAACCTTCCGATTCGATCAGAAGAATCAGTGATTCATCTGCATTCGGTCCTCGCGGCGCTTCTTTCCGTTTCCGCTGGAGTCCCAGCGGAACGAATTGTTCCGATCGCTACTTTTCCGCTTCTCCTCTCTCTCTCTCTCTTCTATTTCTTTCTTCGCGATAAACTTTTCCTCCTAGCCGTTTCCTTTGTTGCTCTCCGGAGAGGAGAGTCGAGTCCACCGCAGTGAAATCCCGGCTGCAGTGTGCATATACCGGAAACGGACGTCTGTACGCAGGACGTCGTCAATCCGACGTACCTGCCGCGTCTTATAAATTCAACAATGCGCAATAAAGGGCTGCGGCATGATAAAACGCGATGTTTACGGATCGCGCGCGCGCTCCTTCACCCTTTCCGGCATCGGGAAAGTTCCCCGTGACGCTTGTAATGCTTTGTAAAATTTAAATTTGAGATGCCAGATGTTGCATAATAATTCCCTCGGAATATCTTTTGCGCGAGGTAATCTTAATATCCCGAAGAACTTTGTGCCGGCATAATAAATATTTATTTGCGCATTTGCATCGGGAGAGGCCCTCCCGTAATAATGAATCACAGTTACATCCGATACCGCCGTCCTAAGAAGGAAGAGAAGAAGGCGCGCGAGAGATAAGGAAAATCTGCGAAGAAATAAAGACGGAGGGCGCGCGTCGCCGTTGCATTCGTTCTCATTCCACGTGGATGCCGTAATGCATTTTTTATATAATCCCCGTCTTATCTTCTCTTCATCCTTCCGATTTCTTCTTCAGCTCCGCGAGCTTACGCTTGTGAAAACCGTATTAAAAATGTGTAATATCTGTCGTGCTTTCGGAACGCAATTTGATGCTCGACCTTATCAAATACGTGAGACGCGGAAAGTAAAATAAAATTTAAACTTTTTACATTTTTTTTTCTCTCTCTCTCTCTCTCTCTCTTTCTTCTTTTCTCTTCGTAGTGAGATTACATTTGAAGAAACGCACAAACGCAATATAATATAAATTGTTATAGAAGATTAAAATTCATACTCGTTAATTTCGCACTGCATTCACGTCAGTAATTAATGCGCGACGAGAGAAATATTAAATACGTTTCGTGCCGCGCGAAACTCCAGAAAAGCTGTTTACAAGTAGTAAATGTTTAATTCATGCCTAAAACCTCTAGTTGTGCGCAGTCGCGTCAGTCACTGACCATAGAGAGCTCGAGACGAATCAGCCGGACGTGGGCTCGCAGGTAATTTCGCATGAAGTACGACCGCCACGGGAAATCTGGTGACGAGTGACGCCTCCCAGATCCCAGCGGAGCGAGAGGGATATCCGTCCTGCGGCTATCATCGGTCCCGACAAAACCGACGTTTCCTGCGACTCGCGTCGTGTCGAATTTTCACGCCGCCCGTGACGTTTTCGCTACGTGTCACGAAAAAAGAGTTCGCAGAAATGAGACTTGCCGTCGCGAGTATACATCATTGAGGTCAACAAATGCGGTCTGTGCCGAATATTGGATCGCGAAAAATTGCTTCCGTCGCGTCATCGAGAGCGAAGAAGAAAAGACACATTTATAAAATATTCTTTCTCGTCAAAGACTTTTTCAACGAATAAAAATATCTTGCAAATATTGTCTAAATATTCTTCAACAATAAAATTGCGATCGGAAGAATTTATTAAATTTTCAAATAGAATTTTTTTTTCTTTATTATTAAAAATAAAAAAAAAAAAAAAAAAAAAAAAAAAAAAAATACGCTAACGTATTTTTATATCATCGACGTTGCACAAAACACGTAGAAAATAACTTCTTGGCACAGATACGAAAGGTAGAACAATTCTAAAGTTGAATTCCTGAATCATACTGCGCTAACGCGCGAGGTCTCTTGTAGAACGAGCGTATGCAATTTGCGTTTGCCGAAGGACAGGGAGGAGAGACAGCAGAGAGAAAACTCAGACTCGCTCTTTCCTTTTTTTTTTTTTTTGCCATATTGCTTCCAGGTTCTCTATTGTCGGATGTATTCCGGAGGTAAACAGTCTGCATATTGTTCGAGCATTAAAGAGAGGGATTTTCCGGACTCGATTGCCAAAGGTTTCTGCCGTCTCTTTTTTAGAGACTAGCGCCGGCTCTTTGTGCGGCCTGGGTTTGCGAAGGCAATTCGCCAAAGGAGCGTATCCGAGAAAACGCGCGCGCGCTATACGCGAAGCATTTCATAAGGCACGTAATCTACATTCGCAGTGTGCTCTCGAATACGAGTCATGTAATGTCACCCTTATTTTTTTTGTCTTCCGATTGATTACCTAATGATAACTGTTTGACAATTTATTCGGTCGGTCTCGATATCAAATAGATTCTAATTCGCCGTTCGTAATATATCGCTCTCGCATTCGTAATGAGCGCGCCGATCGCCAATGTGCTTCAGTTTCTTCAACCGGTAATGCAACCGGTACGCGCCCGCTATCTCGTATGCATCCGTAATGTTATCATCCAGCGGCGTAGCGACCCCCATTATGCAGAACGATTCCGCTCAACTGCCTCAACAGCTCGTGTTTTGATTGCGCGGCGAATAAACCACAGATAGTGCGCAAAATTGATTTTCGATCCGACGTTCGAGAGTCGTATATATTCTTCTACACTTGTCTCTTGAGAGAGAGAGAGAGAGAGATTTGCTGGAAGAAGCAGTTTTTGGTTTGCAAATATCGCGAGAATTCGTAACCGCGGATAAAAGACCTTCGAGAGAATGCGATATATATTCCGTGTGTATACACTTGGGGGAGGAGGAAAATATTTTTGCCTGACAAATAAAATTCGCGGGTCCCAACGCTCGCGAATGAGATAACGCGAAAAACGAACGCGATCATTTTCACACACGCGACACCTCTCTTCCCACGTTCCTCTTATTTTCTCTTCCATTCTGTCTCTCCCTTTCAGAGGATTTTGCCGATTCACCGAGGGAAAGGGTCGCAAAAAAGAATCGCGCGAACCGAAATCAGTCATGCCGCCCGCACACGCGTGCACACATCGCGGAACAAACACGGTGCGTTGCAGTTTTTCAGTACACCGAGCATCAACCGGTGTGTGCGCGTGCGCGACACGCAGAACCCAACACCCCCGGATTTTTCCATTTTTTTTCCTCGCTCGCTTTTTTTTCGGGTCCCGACCACAGAAATCAGAGCTCAAGCGAACGACTCAATACACTCGGTTTGCTTTCACTCCTACACGAGACAAATTCTATAGAGAGGCACGAAAGCACGAAAAATGTCCGACGTCGCGATTTAAAAAGCGCGTTCGCGACGCCAGATGCATTTCCCGTGCTGCACACATGCGACCATGCATCTCGAGCAAGTTGTCGGCGTGCTAACGGTATCGATAAAGTCGATAAAGTCGATAACTCGATGTTACGTCGGCGAGAGAGAGAGAGAGAGAGAGAGAGAGAGAGAGAGAGAGAGAGACTTTCGGACGGATATTTACACAATATCTGTTTAGAAATCAAATGCGACATCACGTTATATAAATTGTTCTATATTTTGCATCCTCATATTACGACATGCATGCGCGTGTACGTGACTATTCTTAAATTATATCAAAATGAGAAAAAGAGAAATACAGTTATTACGTGGATCACGAGGAAAATCGCAGTTATCTATCTTCTGTTCTTTTACGGTTCATGGTCTGAAAGTGGAAAATGCAGGAATCTACGCAAGCGGTGAGAACTCAATTCCGCTGGACGTGCCGGGGTCGAAAATTTGACAGAGAAGACGAGACAGAGAGAGACACACACACACACACACACACACACGTACACGAGATCGCGGCATGAGCAGCGGACTCATGTCCAGGGCGGAGTGATAAAACAGAGAGCAGCTTAAACAAGACTAGCCCCTAACTCGGGCCCGAACAGCAAGGGTTGAGAGATGTGGGCGCGATGGTAGAACGAAAGGTTAAACACGGCCGGCGGCGAAAGGATGTAGAAACGTTTGTAACCGCCTCGAACGATTCGATACGAACGTTTTTTTTTTTTTTTTTTTTTTTTTTTTTTTGGTAGTAAACTTCTTTTATATCTTGCTTCAAAAGAACGTCGTACAAAACTTCTGAGAAGAAAAAAATTGTCCAAGATTTAAAGCGCAAACGTTTAAAACCTTACACGGATACATGATCGATTATATCGAGAATATCTCGCCGCATCTCGTAACACACGCCCGCGGATGTCGAAATCCGACTCATCAATTGCCGCGGGCGTTGTCGACGAATTTTACGCATCGATAAATATCGCCCGGCGAACAAAAGCGACGGACAGGAAGATCCCACCTTGCGCGCTTATTTTTCCGGAAAAAAATCTCGAAAAAAAAAAACTGCATTCGCGCGACACACGCGCGCTATCACTCGCCCCTAGTAAAAGCGAACCGGAAACATACCCGTGTCGCGAAAGATTTAACATCTGATGGTTGTTTCGACGACGACAAGAGCGAGTCGCCGCGCGCATCGGGAGCGACGACATTGATGAATTCGCAAACGCGAACGCGTTTCAGAGAATCGCGTAACACAGAGAGAACGCGTCCCGCACTGTTGCAACAGTGCGCTCGAGACTGCGTCAAAGAATCTTTTCGAAACCGCGTGAAAAGACGCGACAATTTAACACAACCTTGGTCGCGACAGTTTGCGAGTTTTTTTTATTTTTTATTAACATTTTTAAAATATTAGTATTCTTATAAAAGGAGAAGAACGCATTTTTTTTTACAACAAGTAATTTTATTCGATTACGCACACTCGAACGCGTGCACTCGAATTTGCATTATTTTGGACATGGGCGTTGGCGAAACTTGTAATTAGTTTGTCACATATCCACCCAAGTTTATACACATTAAACAGGCTTGCATAAACTAAGTTTGCGCTCTGTTTGTTATCTGTTGCACTTTGAGTAAATGGAAGAGAGAAAGAGAGAGTGAGAGAGAGAGGAAGTGAAGTTCACAACAATGACTGTGTGACTCGATACACACTACAGTGCTACGTAAAATGACATTTCATGCATCGTGAATTTCAGGTTTCTATAGTTTTCGCATCGAGACGGTTATAACGTTATAATGTTATTAACACATACTAATTGGTAGAACGCGTATTCTGTCGTGTCCGAACAAAGAGTTCACGGAGATGCACACGTTTTCGTTTGGAGACGATAGAAAGCATTACCAATTAAATATGCACTACATGAAAACGCTCTTTCTAATCAGTGCGCGAGGGTATCGTTTATATGTATAAAGCTATCTCGCGCGCGTGCGCGTCGCGTTTTGATTGCACATGGGTTTACGAGATCGGCGTTTGACGCGGCAAGCTCAGAACGATATTTCGAGTATTGTGAAGTTTGCCCGGTAGCTTTCCACGGTAATTATCCACGAGTTCACTGTGCTCTCACAGTGCCGCACCCACGCGCGCACGCACGCGCGCGCACATAATAATTCGCTCGGAGAGTAATAGATAGATATGGCGTTTATTTATAATGCGCCCTGGAATAAATTCCCTCAGGCGCAATAAGAAACAAAATTACAAAAGTAAAGAAAAATAACATTAAGAGGATGCTAATATAAGAATAAAGTAACAGAATTAATAATAAATTGAAAACAAGATTAAGTAAAAATCGAGATATTCATTAGTTGTCTAACGAAAAGAAATATTCAAATAATTTTTGTTTAAAAGTGTCGAAGAGCTCCCTACGGATGTCCACCGGTATAACGTTCCAATAATCAGTCGAGACACTTCTGAATGACTGAAAAGCTCGGTTCGAGAAAGAGGAAGAATAAAAGAACGAGCTCTTTAAGAGCACGAGTGTTACGATGTAAGGAACGCCTAAATTCGTAATGACTAGATAAAAATTTAGGTCGTTGACTTTCCAGTAATCTGTGTAGCAGGCAATAAACAACAAAAATTCTTCTAGTTTTTATTTTTAGCCAATGAAGCCTTCGTGACGTTGACGCCAAAAGAGTGTTCCAGCGGGGCGTCGAAAATATGTAACTTTTTCGTCAAAACAAAAAAAAAAAAAAACAAAAAAAAAAGTATAAGATTATATTATCTCCACTTTAAGAAAATGCTAAACCGTCCTTTTTTATCATCCTAATATAAATTATAGGTTTTAGATTTTTGTCGTACTTACGGCACAAATTAGAAAACGGTTCTCCAAATTCAAAGAAAATAATCTAAAGACTCACTGTAAGTAATAAATGTTTCTGAAATAAAACAATTTTAGTTTGAAGAAATATTTATTTCTTGCAGTGAGTCTTTAGACTGTTTTCTTTTAATTTCAAGAACCGTTTTCTAATTTGTGCAGTTAGTACGACAAAAATTCGAAGACTGTCTTTGTAGTAAACTGATAAAACAAGACGGTCCAGCATCCTCTTAATACGATTACTATTGTCAAAAACGTGTTTCTCAGGTTTATTCATTCAAGTCTCGTATCAAGCGGTTTCACTGACTCTTTATTCCGCGCAAATCACGAGTAAATTGTAAATTCAGTCTCGTTCCCGTTGCAACATTTTCGAACACCCGTTGGAAATGTATTCTGTATAAACAATGTGTCAATACAATTACATCTATTAACTGGCGTGTTACACTGCGATTTTCCCAACAAAGCGCGTAACGAGATTTACATTTGCGCGAACAATTTACACGTCCCATTGGCTATTGTCGCATTAAATTAATAACTCGCACAAGAGAGAGAGCGCGCGCGCACATCTACTGAACAAACGCGAGTTCGACTTAATTACCTTCGTCTTCTCTCGGTGCAAAGTCCACCTTATTCTCAGAATTTCGGATTAAAATTGAAGACGATAAGTCACAAGATCAACATTGCGCCAAGTTTCTTCTTTATTCTTGTTCCTCCCTAGTCGAGAACAAAAGCCCTCGCGCGTTGAAAACTTTATTGTAATTAATGCAGAATTTTCGAGAAATAATGTTCGCGAGATTCGTGAAAATATATTTAATAAAACAAAAAAAGTAAATAAATAAAACTATGTGTAATAATTACCTGCTGAACCGGCTAATTCGGAGAATCTTCTTTATGTCAAGTTAAAAAGACGCAAACCTGAAGCGTATAACATCTTGAGCTAAGCAATTAATTTTATTTCGCGGAGAGTTTCCCAAATTTGTTAGTTATAATTTTGCTTTCGGAAATCGCTTCGATCGCGAACTCGTTCGAAGTCTCCGCGAACTTGTCCCCGTTGAATGACACGTGTTAAAACTCGAAGCCTTTCAATAGATCCTGTCGTAACGTTGCTGCGTGTCACGGTTAATTAGCAGCAAGTTGCAAAAGCGTTTTCTCATCGCCGGCAACACACACACCGCACACACACACACACATACACGTTGGCAATGCCATGCAAGTATGTCAAAACTATCGTGTTGGGCAGATCTTAACAAACTTTGACGATGAAGGAACGATTATATAAGGATTATGCATCCTTCATCTTGTCTCGAGTATCTTCGGTCATCGTGTACTCGCCGTGGTTTCCTGCAGGATACGCAGAACGATAGCTTGTTTAATGGAACGTGCAGTGGCATCTCATTACTCTTAACGGACGGTGCTTTGCTTTTGCACAAGAGCGCGAGAACGAATTCATTTTAACAACCACAGCGCTGCTATAAGTTTACGTATATAATATATATATAATGTAAATAACCTATTAAAACGAGGTCAGTTGTATTAATAAATATAAATGTCTCTCTGCGCGCGCGCGTGTTTGTATTACCTGCATTATTACAAAAATAATTTCAGATCCCG
Source organism: Pseudomyrmex pallidus (assembly GCA_014825455.1). NCBI lineage: Eukaryota > Metazoa > Arthropoda > Insecta > Hymenoptera > Formicidae > Pseudomyrmex > Pseudomyrmex pallidus. The sequence continues at coordinate 4,325 of QVNV01014892.1, read as the reverse complement.
ATTTATTATGTTTACGTACATATTTATTTACTTATTTATTCTTGTACATTTTATAATTATTATTGCTTTTTATTATTGTCTCTCTTTATTTTACATTAATTCATATATAATAACCGTTCGGATACTATTTATATTCATTCCGCTGGCAACACGTATTGATTATTAAATCAATCCTGAATAATAGCGACGTGTAAATTAATAATTGCTTTGGTAATCTTTTAATTTTCGCTACCCCGAATCATACTCCATTATGCAGTATCAATAAAATAATTAGTATGCAATATATACGCATAATAAATAATGCACGTACCATTGCATAATTGTAAAATATGTTTATAAAAAAACACACGGGACGTTGATGTTGAATTGGCAGAAGATTTGCTTGGTCATCGTTGTGCCGTTACGACAATGACACGTTGCTCATTATTTTTCTTTTCGAATGACACGTCGGGGTCGCAATTCCGGGGGGGGGGGGGAGGGGGGATAATTGGGGGCGTGTTAGATCCGCCGCGTAATATCCCGCAAACTTCAAACGATCAAGAAATTTGCATGTTCTATCTTGCCCATAATAGCGAACACAGCGGCGTGGGCTGTGGTCAACGCAGCGGCTGCCTGCGATGGCATTTCGAGAGCGATAGTTTAAGTTAATTGCCTCACCAAGCTCGAAACTAATCCTAATAAATGCGGCTGGTCGTCGCGATTTTAAGGTCAGGCACATTGTATGCTAATGAAGAGTTGAAATAATTACACACGCTTGAGTCGTAAATCGAATGTAATACGAAATTATCAAACACACGAGAAAGCTTTCATACTTAATTTTTTAATATCACGTTCATATATTGTATATACATACATATTTATCGTATAACACATTTAATTTCTCACATTATAATATTAATTTTTTCGTAAAAGCGTCATTTAAGAACGTCGCGAAGGGGCGGCGCGCGCGGTGTTTCACATGTCCGTCGAATTTAATGGCATATTTATTTTTACCGCTCGACGTTTGTAAATGAACTCGGCGATTTTTTTGACGTCGCGCTCGTCGACATTTCCGTAATAATAATCACACACGAGGTTGCGTGCAAAATACACCGCGCGCTACACGCTACAACGACTCCTCTCTTTCTCTCTCCCTCTCTCTCTCTCTCTCCAAAAACATTTCCGCCACTGACTTCGAATCGTGCTCGTCGTGTCCAACCCTGGATGAATAAACACAACGTTTACGCAAAATGCCGGCTGTTCTGCTTGTAATGCCGGTGAAAACTGGCTTTTGCACGCGGTGGGCAGAGCGCGTTACATCAGCGGCGTAATTTCCTTGTTTTTCGCGAAAATCATGGTTGCGCGCGCTCTGTTTAAAGTTCTAGTCAATCGCAAAACTCTATACGCAAACCAATCGAGCGCGGCGCGTAACGACACAAAATACGACGTTGTTAAAAATGAATAATGCACACGCAATAATAATAATAATAATAATAATGCCGAGTGAATTGTTTCCTCATATTTCAGACATCGGTATAATTACACGGTCGGTGTATCGAGTTGATCATTGGTCAAATTTAATTAAACGTTATTGATGGCGCAAATGGTACGTGATAATGAGTCGTTGTTTACGAATTTAAAGGCAACGAAGCTTTGAAGGCTCGCTCGGTTATTTGTTTCATTCGCGCGAATGAATTTGCCGATCATTTGTATGTTAATTGGCACGTGTTAGTTTCTTTTTTTGGGAGGGGGGGGGGAGTTTTTTTGTTCGACGAAGTTGTAACATTTGCGTAATTGGAAGAAGGTGTGCGTCGAGCACTGCGCGCTGTGCGCGTACAACAATCGTACATACAATATATATAGTAAGCAGAAACGTGTCACGCGGTCGGTGCAATTAGAGAATCAAGTGTGTCCGCACGTTGTGTCCGTTCATATTTCCGCTCACTGTTCTGTCATTGTTCAAACAAGCGCTCACGTTCATCTAATCTCTAAACGTATCTATCCGGTAATTGATAAGGATTTTATACTAAAGATACACACATTTTTTGAAAATTACACGTTATTATCAAGAATCGCGCACGCGCACGCGCACGATTGTCATGTGTTTGCGTCATTTTGTTTCAATAGCCGTATGAAAAATTGATCAATAGAGTGCTACTCGCATGTACAATAACGGCGGCAAGAAATAAAAGAATTGTTATTCATTCAGCATCGAATAAAAACTCATTTTTACTCTATGCATGTGTGAACGAACTGCAATATTTTAATTAAAAAATTGGTAGTTTGTTTTTGTAGAATAAAAAAAAGAGCTTATATACGAGCGTCACGGTGTGTGTGTGTCGTTATTGAAGTATAACTCTGCAGGATATGGAATTGCGAACAATTATAAAAGTTTTTAACCAAGCGCGCAATTATTTCCATCACTTTTTTCTTGATTATTTTTGTCTTTCTTGTTTTCTTCTTTCGTATTCTTCTAAACGTTTTCAAGTTTGCTGCGTATTCGCGCGGAAAATAATAACACATACTGGATATAACAACAAGTTTGAGAAAATTGAAAACGCGTAAGAACATATTTGCATTTGGTTATTATTTTTCACGCGTAATAAATAAACATTCTATAATACTGCCATAATACCAAGACATCCTTTTCGCATCCTTCGTGCGCTTGTATTCGGCGCACGTTTATTTTGCTGTACGGCATTTTGACGCGCGCATATTAATGCTTCCCGATACGCACTCGGCAAAGCGAGAAGCGCATCGGTGCGCCGCGATGAGCGCCGTTGTCGCGCGCGAATGTCGCAATTGCGGTATCAAGCGGCGTATTGTCCCGCTATATTTGCGCGTAGTAGGCCCGACCGTTGACATAGGGCCACGAGGCTATGGTCGTGCAACGTTAACAGGAGCGTAGATTTGCCTGGTTATTACACGCCATCTCCCCCCGCGGGACTTGCCCTATTCGCGCGCCTCCTCCCTCGTGACGGTACCAGCGTCGCTGTGTTCCATCCCCAACGGGGACGGTGCGACCCCGTTCACGTACAAGTTGTAATCAAAATTACGTGCACGCGGCCCATGTCATTCGGGGATCCGCTCACGTTGCCGGAAGGTTTACACGGATGTAAACTCGATCGACATTTGCATCGAGTCAATTGCGAAACGGTCCTCTTCGGCCATTACTGGCCCTCCCTCCCCCCCGCAGTGAAAAGAGGAATGACAAAAGTGGCGTTTCGACTACGAAAAGATATTGCCACCATGAAAAACGTTTATTCGAGCCTTCGATTTGTTTCACCTTCGTATTTGTCTATTTTTCGTAGATTCTTTTGATTTTTGTGTTTTTTTTACACTCACATTTTTAAAATCGTTCAATCTTTTTTACATTCAAATCGTTGGTTTTGATTTATTTCGAGTTTTGTAGCTGTAGAAAGTATGTGTGTTAATCGATCTGCGGCATTCGTATACACCGAAGAAGAATCCCGGAGTTGATGACAAAAGTGAGGCTATTTCTCGCAACGACAGCGGGACCGCGAGGAACTTGAGTTTGCACATTCGATGGAAACGTGCTAGAAGTGTCGGTAGCGGTAATTGTTACTCGATACTGTGACGTGCGTTCCGTACACACGGCGGATTGCGAGAGAGAGTTGGCAGAGAGACGGACAACACCATATACATCCTCCCCTCTCGTCCCTCTTCGTTGCACATCGCGTGCGAGAAGGCATCGGCTCTCAACGACGCCAGAGCGCGCAAATTGGATGGCACTGACACTCGCGCGCGTATGTTCGGAACACTCGCGTGTAACACGCCGACGGATTCGCCCCCGGAGTATCCTCGAGCTACGACATGCGGCTTCGGTCGCGGATAATTGATTCCGTGCGAGCTGAGACTCGGCGACGAGGGAGAAACGTCCCGCGAACGTACGAACGAACGTACGTACGTACAAGCTTGGAATTGAAAAGTTTTCACCGAACGAACAATCTACCGCGCTTGCCGGTATAGTTTTGCGCGCGCGACAAGAAAAGAAGAATGCATCGGGCAGAGCCGCTTGTTGCGGTCCGGACACGACCGACTGTAACGCGCCGGAGGGAAGTAATTGCTGTTTGGAGAATTCATCTCGTATCCTACCTACATGGATCCGAGGAACAATGGAGCGCGCGAGAAGCTGTCATACGTGTATCGAGTACATCGGCGCGAGAGAGTTAAGAGAATGCTGGACCGTTCTGTTTTATCATCCTAATATGAATTATAGTTTTTAGATTTTTGTCCTACTTACTGCACAAATTAGAAAACGGTTCTCTAAATTAAAAGAAAATAGTCTAAAGACTCACTGCAAGTAATAAATGTTTCTGAAACGA